>CAUYLG010050751.1:0-90180 GCA_963573385.1 Cacajao melanocephalus | reverse complement strand
ATCCCCTGTAGGAGGAGAGGCATTCTGATTTTGGGTGTTCTCAGCCTTTTTGCACTGGTTTCTTCCCATTTTTGTGGGTTTATACACCTGTCGTCTTTGTAATTGCTGACTTTCAGATTGGGTCTGAGTGGACGTCTGGCTTGTTGGTGATGAAGTTTTTTCTGTTTCTTCGTTTTCCTTTGGGGGACGCCCTTTCCCCACAGAGCTAGGCCTTCCCGGGTTCAGCTGTGCTTACTGTGAAACTCTCAGTCCTCAGCGCTTCCAATTGCTGTTCTCCTTGTGGGAACAGGACCAGCTGAGCCCAACTCAAGGGGCACCCAGTCGCATATACTCCGCACTGAGAAGTGCTGCGCCGCGCCGGGACGCCGGCAAAACAGCTGCGCCGGCCAAGAGTCGCGCTGGCAACCCGTGTGGCTCCTCCGCTGGGAATTTCCCAGTTTGTGTTCCACAGAAATTCGTCTGAAATTGCAGCGTCCACTCGCTCTCTGTGCTTTCACTGGGAGCTAAAATCCTGAGCTGTTGTTAATCCGCCATCTTGGATCTCTCCGCCCGGTGATGAAGTTTTTTCTGTTTCTTAGTTTTCATTTGGCGGACGCCCCTTCCCCGCGGAGCTGCACCTTCCCGGTTCAGCTGTGCTTACTGTGAAACTCTCAGTCCTCAGCGCTTCCAATTGCTGTTCTCCTTGTAGGGGTGGGACCAGCCGAGCCGGACTCAAAGGGCACCCCGTCCCATATACTCCGCGCCAAGAAGCGCCGTGCTGGGGCGCCGGCAAAATAGCGGTGCCGGCCAAAAAAGTCGCGCTGGCGACCCGTGTGGCTCCTCCGCCGGGAATCTCCCAGTCTGTGGGCAACAAAAATTCGTCTGAAAGTGTGGCGTCCACTCGCTCTCTGCACTTTCACTGGGACCTTCAATCCTGAGCTGTTGTTAATCAGCCATCTTGGATCTCTCTCTCTATTTTCTAAATCTCTTTTTCTTCCCATATTCTCCTTTAACACACTCCTATAAATCCCCTTCCACCTAGAAATTGGAAAATCTTCCTGGTGTCCTATACCCTTATCACCTACATCAAATTAGTCCCATTAATGCTAACGTTTACTTTCTAAATAGCTCTCAACTCCGTCTCATCTTCTCCATTCAACTCATATTGCCACGCAGGTCTGTATAACCTCTCACATAGATTGCAGTGATGGATGGTCTTTCTACCTTCTTTCAACCTGGTCCTCTTCAAAATATTTGTCCTTAGTATTACCAAAGGAATCTAATGTGCTATGTTTCTCCACATTTAAAGTCTTCCCAAGGCTCCAAACTCTCAAGCAAAAATTTTAACCCTGCCTTCTTCCCTGACCAAAACTTATGAAACTCCTTTTTTACAGGTTACACTGAGTAACTCAACATTTGCATAAACTATGCTCCATGTTTTTCCATGATATTATCTGCTTACTCATTTATCATGCGCTCAATAGGAGGTAACTTAAAGTAGTATGAGGTACTTTAGACTCAAATTATCCAAAGTTCTCATCTTCCAATTTTTTTAAGTTTATTTTCTAATTTTTCAGATTTTATGTAATGTACCATATCATGTTATGGAAACAAAATATGACAGGATTGAAGTGTATGATACTTCATCCATATCTCTGTAGAGCTGTGAGACTCTAGGTGAAATACTCACCCCTTGGTGCCTCCATTTCCATGTCGTAATTTAAGTGAATTGAACTAGACTCAGTGATCTCTGAGCTCTTGTGAGGCACAGACAATGAACACTTATTGATAATTTGGGGTTCAGATGTACCATTTACAAGGCACTTTCACAATCGTCTTTGTCTCTTATGATGACTCTGTTCAGTAAGTACATTTCTCACTTTACAAATGAAAAAATAGACACAAAATGTTTAGGCAACTGGTTTTTAGTAACAGGGTCAGTAAGTGTGGCTTAGTTCATTTATAGAACTGCAGGAGAATTCAGCACCTCTGGCTCCTAGCACTCCACCATAGGGATTTTCAATAGGCCTACTGGTCTCTATGGATAATTCATATATTGAACTCCATTCTTCAAAGCTAGAAGAAAACAAACCAGAAAAAATTAACACATATATACATGTATATACATATGCATATATATGTGTGTGCATATGTATGTGTATATACATGTATGCATGTATTCATGTATATATATGTATACATACCAGATGTATATACAATATGTACACGTTAGATGTATATACATGTGTAGACACATATATGTATATACACACACACACTTTAAAAGTATATGTATATATTTAGCACATGGTCAAGATATAGAAGGAGAGATGGATATATTTGTTTATAGTAAAAACTGCCATTACATAGAAGGTATTTTTTCTATAGCAGACATATTTACATTTGAACTTAAAATGAGTTCTTTTAGTCAAAAGAGGTATATTTTATGGTATCATTTCAGGCACCAACAATATGGGGGAAATATTTTCAATACAGAATATTTCAACAGCCTTTATATTTCCTCACACAGATATAAATTTTAAATATTACTACTTGAATTCACTTTATTAAGTCCTCAACTGGAGGTTTTATTTTCTTTATATGAAAAAAAGCAAACCCCAGAAGCTTGGTAGAAAAGTCTATCAAGGCCAGGAACAGTGGCTCAGACCCCTGGTCAACATGATGAAACCCCGTCTCTACAAAAAATAAAGAATTAGCCGGACACAATGGCACATGTCTGTAATCCCAGCTTCTCGGGAGGCTGAAGTGGGAGGATCACTTGAACCCAGGAGGCAGAGGTTGCAGTGAGCCAAGATAGTGCCTCTGTACTCCAGCCTGGTTGGCAGAGTAAGACTTCCTCTCAAAAAAAAAGGAAAAAAATGAAAAGGCTATCAAGGTATCAAAGGAGGGAAGGGAGAAGACTCTGTTTGACTAGCTCATCTTTTTTTTTTTTTTTTTGAGGCTTTTATGTTCTAGTCCTTGTATTTCCAAATATATGTAGAAATTTTGTCACACTCTTCAATCATGACTATTATGCTTTATAATTTTTAAAATATATATTGTTCATACTCCAAGTCCCATTGCTTCAGTTATACATAGTATCATTATCCAACCCTGGAAGCTTTATTTAATATTTCAAGCAGAGAACTTATTATTATTATTTATTTATTTATTTATTTTTGAGGCAGAGTTTGTCGCCCAGGCTGGAGTGCAATGGTGCGATCTCGGCTCACTGCATCCTCTTCCTCCCAGGTTCAAGCAATTCTCCTGCCTCAGCTTCCCGAGTCTCTGGAGTTACAGATGCCCACCACCATGCCCTGCTAATTTTTGTGTTTTTAGTAGAGATGAGTTTTCATCATGTTGGCCAGGCTGGTCTTGAACTCCTGACCTCAGGTGGTCCATCCACTTCAGTCTCCCAGAGTGCTGGGATTATAAGCATAAGCCACCACACCCGGCCTCAAGCAGAGAAATTAAAACACTAGGAACAAATTCATAGATAGAGATGTAGGGTATTTCTGAACTCAGCATAAGAGTACCTCTCTCCTGACCTCCTATGGCTAAAGTGCCTTCCAGATTTTATTACTATTAATAACATTTCCAACAGCCATTTTAACATTATTTTTACACATTCAATGTGAATATCCATATTAGAACACAGGCATTTGTTGCAAAAATGCTAAGACTGAAGTTGACAGAATAACATTCCTGCTTAAAATGAGCTTTTGCATGTACAACAGAAAACCAGGAGTGTCCTCAATGTGCTCTTCCATCCTATTAGCTGCATCCCCATGAGCCCCTGAGAAAGGAAATTAACACTACCTGCTCAGGAGACAAGAGGCACAGAGGACCCAGGAGGACCCGTAATAAGTTGCTAAATAAAACATTATCACATTTGTGTTTAATTAATGATATATCTTTATACACCAGTGGGTTTTGCTATACTGGAACACAACTTATAAAGGATCACAGCATGTGGTATACAGACAAAATAATGTCAAGTATTTATGGGACATAGATGGTTTATGTTTTGTCCAATCATGATTTAAAGACAAAGACACAAAGCACGAATTTTCTTTTTTTGGTCTATTGAAGTAAAATCAAAGAGAATTTTTGAAGGGCAAGATTTCATTGCTGTGTACAGGCAATCAGGCCCTCGTCACAGTTAATGGGTGTTCCATGCCAAGTTCCCAAACCCCTGCGGGTGAAAATTTCCCCTAAAAAGACCTGGAAGGATTTCAAGGCTGCTCAAGGCTTGAATCAAACTTGACTTAATGTGTATTGTACATTTTTATTACCCTGAGATGATATAATTACCTTCTTAAATCATGTGAGAAAATTTTAAGCACATTATTAACAAATGATAATATTCCCAAACCAAACCAGTTTGGTGCTGGTCTCTCCAAATAAGAGAATAGAGTGGATAGCAAGCAGGCCAATGAAATGGCAAACATGTTCAAAGTAGGAATTAATATAAAGTGCCCTGATTCTTCTGAAAACCATAAAACTTAAGAGAAACAAATTAGCCTTTGCTGGAGCTATGTGGTAAATAGACAGAAATGCTTTTGAATTGTGCAAGAAATTCTAATGTATAATTTTTGGATATTCCATAAATTAACCAAAGTAGAAATATGTACTTCCCAAAATAAAATGAATAGAGAACAATCTTCCGGGACGAATACCTATTTTAGCTTCTTAGAAAACAAGTTGAATCCTTATTCAGCGATAGTTGAAGTTAGCAGAAACAATTTCTTATGGTGATTGGGAATAAAAGAAATGCATGTTAACTTATATTCTTTCCTTCACCCTGCCTGAGTTCAACCAATCCTGAATATTAGAAATCAGTCTAAGGCCTGGGTGTGGTGGCTTATGACTGTAATCCCAGTACTTTGGGAGGCTGAGCTGGACAGGTCACTTGAGGTCAGGAGTTTGAGACCAGCCTGACCAACATGGTGAAATGCCACCTCTACTTAAAAAAAAAAAAAAAAAAAAAAAGCTCAGTGCTGTGGTACGCACCTGTAATCCCAGCAATTTGGGCAGCTAAGGCAGGAGAATCACTTCAACCCAGGCGGCAGAGGTTGCAGTGAGCTGAGATCAAGCCACGGCACTTCAGCCTGGGCAACAGAGCAAGACTCCTTCTCAAAAAAAAAAAAAAAAAAAGAAAGAAAAGGAAAGAAAAGAACTTGGTCTAAGAAGAAACTGTCTTAACAATTCTTACATTCAACTACATGCTATGAAATATTTTCAACAAAACATCTTTTAGAAATCTTAGAATTGAAAATAAAGCTCCTAGTCAGAGGTGTATTGCCACTCTCTGGGTGGTTCTGACTTCTTGAAGAGGGCTGGGAGGACGACTGCCTTCTCCTCTCCTGACATTCTGCAGGCTAGTCTACCTGCAGGAAGAGGCAGGTTTTCTCCTGGAATCCCTGTGTGAAGTTCTGTGGAGGGCTGGCTTCCAACTGGAGGTGATGAACCATAGTTGGAGGCTGGCTCATCCGTTGCTTAACCAAAGATCAAAACAGATTTTGTTTTGGCAAATGTCCTTTTGAAATCAAAACCTCAAAGCATTTAAAAGTTATCCTTTAGCAGTATGTTAAGGAAGGTGACCTGGGAATCCTTTTGCAGCACCTTTCAATATTAAATTTTGGCAGAAAGTGACTGGCATGGTTAATAATGCTAGTTGGTTATCCAGGAGCCTAAAGCACAAGGAAAGGTTTTATCTTATATAATGATGAAAGAGAGGGAAAGGGCTCTACCTCTGTTAAAATTACATTTGCCATATCTACACAAGTCCAAAGGCTGTATGTATATTGAAGTATTAGAAATATGAATAAAATACAAGCCATTTCCACTCTTTTGAGTACCATGTTCCTCCCAGATTTTTGAAATCTAGTGTAAAGAAAGAGATATTGAACCTAGAAATGATGATTACTGGCTGAGGAAAACACATTCTACATAAGAAAGTATTTTTTTAATTGACAGTGTAGTATACATATTACAAGTTTCTCAATAGTTCATGGCACGAAACAGGTTGATTTGTGATGTATGGATGTTTTGGAAATCATCCATGATCAAACTGTGTTCAAAAATATTTCTGCACTATTTTAGGAGATAAAAAATATTCCCTTTTCCTAACCATTTCTTTATTCCTTGAAACTTGTGATTAATTCAGGCTGGTCAGAACTAGCCTCTAAGATCATTAAGTAAGATAATACCTGATGCATATCTATGCAGTAAAGTCAGGACTTTAATCTTTCAGAAATAGGCAATAAAATATGCTATTATCATAAACTCACATCTAAACTGTCAATAATTCAGAGGCTTGAGTGATCATCTGGATGGTCTAGAAAGTCAATTTAGACAATTCAGCAACCACATTTTGTACTAAATTTATTAGACAACTCTGTCTTGCCAATGTAGACATAATCCAAGCTCATCTAAAAGTTCTCAAGGGATATCTAAAAACCTATGCCCAGCCCCAAACTGTGACCATTAAGAACATGCATAAATTCATTAACAAATTGCATGAATTTCATTCTCAGGTGACATTACTAGTATGGTTTAGCAGAACAAAAAAAGTCACAACATTTTGTGGTTTAAAATGGGGAAAAAATGGTGTATATGTTTTCCCAAGCTTTATTAAGGCATCGTTATCAAATAAAATTGTATACTTTTATGATGTAATGTTTCGATATATGTATACATTGTAAAATTATTAACTGAAGCTAATTAACACATCTATCACCTCACATACATACCATTTTTTATGCTAAGAACATCTAAGATCTACTCTCTTAACAAATTTCAAGCTTATAGTATGTGATTATTGTCTGTAGTCACCATTCTCTGCAATAGATTCCAGAACTTACTCTTCCTCTCCAGTTGGAACTTACATGCTTTGACCAACATTTTCCCTTCCCCCTTCCCCTAGTCCCTAGTAATTACCATTCTACTTTCTGCTTTTATGAGTTCAACTTTTTTAGACTTCACATGTATGTGAGATGCCACAGTATTTGTCTTTCCATGCCTGGCTAATTTTACGGAACATAATGTCCTTCAAGTTCATCCATGTTGTCACATAGGACAGCCTTAACCTTTTTGAACCTCAGTTTTAGCAAAATTGTAGTCAATGTCTTTCCAAGCCATGAGGCAATTGATTTTTTACGAACAGAGATTCCAGAATATTTCCAATTGAGGTTCCCAGATCAAAGGTTTTGCCACTGGTCATGAATAGAATGATGCCTATAACTACTTCAAAACCAGGAATCTGTGTTTACAGTGAATAGGGCTCAGATTCATTTTATTTAATCTAGCAGATTCATTTTGTTATAATAAAATGGCTTGTTAAAACATAACATTAAAATCTAGTTTGAGACCTGTGAATTTTGCATGGACTAGACAGAGACAGCCATGAAACTAATCCCAAAGCAAGGTTATACAAACTGTGTCCAATGGTAAATAATTCCCATGGAAAATGAGCTCACAAAAATCATTAGTAAATACATGGCAAATTCTAACTTCAAGAACATAAGTGAACAGATCCAATGCAAAAAGGAACTCACATGTAAGGAACTAGAGATAGCATCCACATCTTAAAAGAGTTTTAAAATAAGTGTTTTGTTTTTTATTTTAATCTTCAGAGATTCAGAGGACAGGATAACATCCATCAAGCAAGCTCAAAATGATAAAAAAAAGAAAATATTTCAAATATTTCACTAGTCAGTTGTTTGTTATAGGTTTCCAGAATGTGTGCTTTATTAGGTTAAAGGTATTCCCATTTATTTCTAGGTTGCTTTGCTTTTTTTTCCTCCTTTCAAATCAAGAATGTACATTGAAGTGTAATGCTTTTCTACAATATGAGTAATATCATATTGTTTTTCTACTGTCATCTATTAATATTAAATTCCTGTAAGTTTTCTGATAGTGAAGCTTACTTCCATTCCTGGGTTAAATCCTTTTTGGTTGCAGTGCATTTTTCCATAAATTGTTAGATTTCATTTTCTAATTTTCACTTGTAATAATATCCACATTTAATGTGTAGTATTTTTGTTCCATAATATTTTCCTTCAAGTAATATTTCCTCTCTTTTTCATATGTGAAACAAGTTATATAAGATAGGAGTTAAATACATATTGAAGATTGTTAGAATTAGCTTGGAGCAACTTTGAAATTAGTGCTTTGATGTAGATAGATTTTTGACCAGTGATTCAATTTCTTTAGCATCAATTCAGACCTTTCTCTTTCTTCCCGCTAAATTCTTAGTTTTCAAGAAATTAGTTTTAAAATATAACACAAATTTGTTTCTAACATTCTCCTTGTTCCAATGTTTGCTGTATCTGTAATTACGTCTTTTTTCAGTATTCATAATTTATTCATGGTTTTTCTCTTTATGCTTAAGGAAGTGCTTTCTTTTACATTTATTAATATTTTCAAAAACACTATTTTATTTTTATGGTTTTTTCATTGTGTTTTATTTTGTTTAATTCTACTTTTACTTTATTTCTACTTGATTTGAGTCACTGGGGGTTTTCTTCCAATCTTTCAGAGTTGAACACTTAGCTCATTGATTTTCTTTTCTTATTTTTTTCTATTAAGTGCAATTAAAGCTACACATCACACTCTAAGAATATAGTTTCTTCTTACAAGCTTTAGCCTGCAGTGTTTTTATTGTCATTCTATTCCAATATTTTGTAAATGTTAGAATTTCTCTAATGACATAAATAATTTAAAAGTATGTTGGCTTTTTTTTACAAAAATGTTTGTTTTTTTTAAGGAAAATATGCTATACTTTTGTTATTGATTTCTAGTTGCATGGTTCTACTGGTAGAGATAGTATAATATGATAAATTATTGGTAATATAGAAATATCCTTACTTTGTGTTATAGCAAACGCTTCAGGTTTTGAAATGGTTTTCATTTTCTTGAAAAGAATGTAGTATATGTATGTCAGATGATACATCTGTTTGCCTTTTTCTATAATTTTGTAGCTTATATTTGATTGCTTGATCTATCGGCTTATGAAAAAGATCTATGAGAATATTTTACGGTGACTCTGGTTTTCAAATTATCCTTTTAATTCTCTCCATTTTTATTTCATGTACATGTTGTTAGACATTTGTTAGAACCATACAATTTCTCAATTATTTTGTCACTATAAAGGCATTCAGTTTTTAATTTAACAACTACTTACTTCCTTTTACCCAAAATGTTATTTTCATGAAAAAACTGTTTATTGTTCTAAGTGCCTCATTTTTCTTTGGGTTATATCTTATGAATTATTTACTTGTATTTGTTCCGTGTTCCTATATGCTTTCAATCTTTGTCTCTCCACTGGAGAATTTGGTCGATTTTCCATCAAATGTATATTATCTATATATTTTATTAATTCTACCATAATTCGTTATTCCTATCAGCATGATTATTTTTTCTTCTGTCTTCAACTTTTTTTCATTTTATTTTTCTTCTGTGTTTTTTGGAAATTGTGCCAGCTGTATCATTTTGTTTGCTTGTTGGTTTCTTATTGATGGTTACTCTTCATAATTTATTATGAAAATATAATATCTCAGAGAAATAATTTGCCTATCTAAATGTAAGCTTTTTCATATGTAAAATTAGGAAGTTATTCTAAAGTTCTATTCTTTTATATACCTTCTCATTTATGATGAGAGGGAGAAATAGGCTATATCTTCTTGAAGCAGCCTTATTCAGAGTTTTAAAGTTTTGTAAATTATCTTGACCATTTCAGGAGGTAGAGAACAGTTCCAGAGAAAAGGACCATGGTCCTGCCTCAGCTTCTCCAATAGCAGTTCCATGCTTAGTCTTTTTAGTGGAGTTCTGTGTTAGATTTTACTCAAGGAGAGGTTCTTAAAAAATAAAAAAGCAACAGAATAAGGTTTTAAAGCTATTAGAAAGATGAAAATAAAATGAAGATAATTCACTGATTATTGACTAACTGTACCCAACATGGTAAGTCAAAAATCAGTGACAATGAGTAAGATCTGTACTGGTCAGCAGAGATTTGCATGTGTCCCTGACTTTCCATCTCTTTTGTTATTTTTCTCAATGGACATACGTAAAGTGTGCTCTTATCATTTTGTTTGCTACAAACTTGAAGAGCTAGAAAATGCTGAGTGAAAACTGAGTTTAAAAAAAAAACAGCATCTTCAATAGCAATTTTCACAAATATTTAGTATTTTAGAACATTTTCTTATACAATTACCAAGAGGATAGGCTCGACTTGAATGAAAACAAATTTGGAAAATATGTGATAGATATTTCCAAAATCTGAACGGTTGTCATGTTTATAACGAATTTATTAGAGGGGCTCCAGAAAATGCTACTAGAATAAAAAATAGTCAACACTAGTGTATTAATAGGTAGAACCTCCCAGCAAGTAGTACTGTTTAAAAAATTAGTGGGCTGTCATCTGTAGATGTTATTTTATTCATTACTAGAAGCATTTGAGCATCAGAATTGCTGGGCTTTTCTAAACAGAATCCCCATCATAGGTGGTGGATGAAGTAGATAGAATTGAAGCTGCTTTCTAATTCTGCAGTGCTATACATTGCAAATTAAACCTCTAAAGGTCATACTTATTGTAACAGTTTGGTTCACAATTGCAAGTCATTTTAAGGATAAGGCAAAATGAATAAATGCATAAATAAATAAAATTATTTTAAAATTTAAATATTTATTTAAGAGTTTACATCATTACAAGGTTATTTTCTGAACATTTATTTGTCATAAAATAATCACATGTCAAGAAGAAGTTAAACATTTGTGAATAAATAGTATAAATAAAAATAAGATAAAAATATACCTGTATAGTTACTCAGACCATCACTAATACTCTTGGCATTTTCATTCTCTTGTTCAGTTTTACTCAAGTGTGTAATTCCAGAAGGCACAGCTTTGAAGCATACTGAAACCTCAGCAGTATACTATGGTGGGAAAAATGTGGAAGCTGAGCCAAGATGGCCCTTGGACTAGCACATGCATATCTTGGAGAGAAGAAAAACTAACTGTCAAAAGGAATGTTCTAAAGGCATCGGACAAAATCCAAGTACAGCAATGCCTCATCCAGAGGCAATATCCTCACTTGGCAGCAACATTCTCTGTCCAAGTCATCAGTACCTTCACAGCTGCACCCAACCAGTCCTGGGCACATAAACAACAGATCGAGCTCTCTCTATCATCACATAAGTTAGCCATCAAGAGGTAGCAAGGGTATTTGGTCTCCACTCAATTGATTTGCATATCATGCAGGTTCTAGTTTCAGTTAAGAATTGAAGTATTAAGCAGAAAACCAAGACAGTGTTCCGAAAACTGGACTAAGCCAACAGAATAAAAGATATTCAACCTAGAAGCACTTTTCTGCCAAGGACTCAACCTAAATATCCAAGAAACTAGACTATGAGATTCAACTGCTTTATAAAAATCATCTGAAGTCTCAAGGTTGTCGAAAGCCCATCTATTTCCATTAGAATTGTCTCAGAAACTACACTGACTGCACATTCAAAAGGATATCAAGAAAAGGGCACAGCATCTGTGAACCGTAATCAGAAAAGTAATAGGTTCAGGGGGTAGTTCCCATCTCAAACTATTAAAAATATAAAGCATTATTTTAAATAAATTCTTGAGGCAAAATTCACAAAACACAAAATTAACCTTTAAAGTCAAAAATTCAGTGGCATTTTATACATCTACAATGTTGTGCAACTACCTTGAGTTCCAGAACATTTCTATCAGTCCAAAGTAAATTGCCTCACCTATTAAGCAATTTGTCCCTATTCCCTGTTGCCCCTGGAAACCACTAATCTGTGTCCTTTCCCTGTAGATTCATCTATTTGAGATGCTTCATATAAATGGAATTATAGAACATGTGACCTTTTGCATCTGTCTTCTCTCATTTAACATAACACTACATTGCAGCATGTATCAGTATTTCTTCACTCCTTTTTATGACTGAATAATATTCCATACACACACACACACACACACACGCACACACATCACATCACATCTTTGCCCATTTATACGTTGATGGATATTTAGCCACTTCTATATCTTGGATACTATTAACAGTGTTGCTATACACATGTATATGCACGTACATGTTTGAGTATTTGTTTACAATTCTCTTGTGTATTGAGATAACTCTACATTTGATTTTCTGAGAAATTATCAAACTGTTTTCTATAGCAGCTGAATCATCTTACATTCCCATTGGTAATACATGGGAGTTCCAATTTCTCCACATCCTCACCAACACTTACTATTTTCTGGTTTTTAAATGATGCCCGTTCTATTATAAAAATAGTGAATGTAAAGTGGATCTCATTGTGGTTTTAATTGGCACTTTCCTAGCAACTAATGATGTTGAGCATTTTTTCATGTTTTTATTAGTTATTTGTATGTGTTCTTTGGAGAAATGTCTATTCATGTCTTTCACCTATTTTTAATTGGATGGTTTGGTTTTTTTGTAATTTATATTCAAGAAAAGTCCACTAGATGAAAATAAAAATAAGTTAATTTGCTAAATGTTTTAAAGAGATTAATTTTTTAGATGGTACAACCATCTAATTTGTCTTCACTTTTTCTAACCCTTTAAAATTACTTTCAAATATGACTTTAAGAAAAAAATTAACTTGTTAATTTTGGCAGCTGTAAAGTAGATCCAGTTAAAATTGACTTCTGTAACACTAAAGAAAACATTATAATTACTAACCCAGTAGTGGGGGAAAACTGAGACCCAACCTAATTTTCACAACAGGGTCCTCTGGAAATAGAGAAACTAAAATGAGGACTGTTTAAAAGTTAAGAGGCAGATTCCTAGAAAGTCACTCCTACTCCATTCCCTACCGCCACTCCATACCCCTTTCTTTCTCATTCAGGTAGGAGTCTCTCTGGATTGCATGACATCATGCACAGTTAACAGCTTGAATGTGATCCTGGAAACAGGGGCTTAAGTGACCTTATGCACACTAAATGCAGACTGCAGACACTCTCAACCTTTTCTTCCTCTAGTTGACTTCTACAGCTGTGCCAGCCAGTCCTTGTCCTTTCTAGAAGAAAAGCAGATGATACGTTTCTAAGGAATTTTATTACTTTGAAAGAAAAAAGCTAAGCATAATAACATCACATTTCTTTTTTAAAAATCTCATGTATATAATTGTCCAGGAAAACTCCAAATCAATCAGCCTCTTTACCTGCTAAGAAAAAAAATAAGTTCAAAATAAATTAAGATTAATAGTCAGAAACACAAGATATTATATGACTGAAGCAAGAAGAAAAGTTATGCAAAAAGAAATAGAAAACTAAAAACAACATCTAGAAATTAAATACATATTAGCAGAGTCTCAAAAGTACATGGAAGTCCAGACAACAACATTGAAAAGAAAAAAAGAAAAAAATTTCAGACTCAGAAGAATGAGACAAACATGGGGGAATGAAATTTATATATGTAAAAAAGCAGCATAGTTCAATATCCAAAATTATAAGGTTCCTACGTAAATAAAGAGAATAAAGAGAAATTAAAATTCATTGAAATAATTAAAGAAAATTTCTAAAAATAAATTGACAGACTAAAATAGCTGAGTGCTCAGGAAAATAAATGAAATTAGACCAACACCAAGGAATAAAATTTCAGAGCATAGTAGACAAAGAGAATATTCTGAAAGCTCTCAAAAAGAGAAAATCAGAAATCAACATGACTTCAGACATTTTAACAGAAATACTAGAAACAATAGTCAGTGGAACAATGCCTTCGGAATTGCAAAGGAAAACGATTTCCAATTTAGATTTTTGCTCCCAAACTGTCATTTGAGTATCAGAGTAGAATACAGTATTCTCTAGTATTGACAGCCTTTCTAAGAATCCTTCCACTAGCAATAGAATATACTTGTTCAAAACAAAAATTAAATTTAAAATAGAGAGATGTGAAATACGGATATAAGAGGGAGAACACAAGAGTTTGGCAAAGCGTTAAGACTTGGAGGAAGATGAAGATCAGAAATTGGACAGGTTGCAGCAGTGTGACTCAAGAAACAGACATATTGAGGGCTGCCATTACTAAATTTCATTGTTATGATATGGCCATCAGAATATGATAGTGAAATGTCTAGCAGAGCCTGGTCCAGGTTCTTATCTCTTCTGAATCTGTCTTAATCTTGTACTAACGAATGTATTGTTCTTGCCTCTATGCCTTCCTCCCTGGATTAGCTGAGGGCGCACATTTCCCATCATACCATTCCAGAAGTGTTTTGCTATCACCTATGCCTATAAAGAATAAGCTCAGAAGGCAAACGTAGATACCATATATTAATAGGATACTAGTCCTTGGTCCAGCACTAAAAGCCACAACCCTGTAAACTCTGCTCATGTCTCAGTGCAAGATTCACATATAAATTATTCTAATAAACCAAATTATTAGAAAATGTTTTTCTGGAAGCCTTCATCTAACAATGTAAATATTGTCTTTCTTTGATATAGCTAGGGTATGCTGGCTACTCATTTTTTAAAAATGAAACACATATCATTCAGGTCTATATACACAGATGATACATTTTTAAAGAAAAACGAGGAGATGGGCAGCACACCATGCAAGCAAATGGTTTTCTCGAGATTGGAAGAAGTACACAATTATGGAAAAGCAAAGAGATTTCTAAAGTACTGGTAATATTCTAATCCTTAATCTGGAAGGTGCACATGGAGGTTTGTTTTACAATCTTTTTTAAGTTCTACACATATATGATCTGCTTTTCCGTATTGTAATAACATTTTTCAATTAAAAAAAATGTGGCTCAAGTAAGATGGTTGCAAGAACAGACCTCCTAAACAAAGCAGGCTGGGAAATTTTCCACAGTCCCAAACGATTAGTTTCAAAGAATGGAAGATCTCACAAAACAAGTTACTTCACATGTTCAAATTTTATTACTATAGTGATTAAATCATGCAACCTTTGTTCTTTTAAAATGTTGACCAATCTCTTTTTTAGTGACCAGCTGCATGGATGACACACTGATTTGTAATATGGAAAGTCCCAGCTTGGTAACTAAAACTGAGAGTATAAGTAGCATCTCTTGATTTTGATTTAATTGTGTGGAATACGGAGGAAAATTAAATTTGGAAGAATAAAGCAATTATCATTTATGGTTTATGTGTTAAAATCAGCCCTGTAGTTATAGATGGGATTAAGTAATTATAGGTTGGAAAGACAGCTGCAAAGGTGTTTTAAATATATCATAATTCAAGAATTCTTATATTGTAATTGAATGTTTGGTATAATAATCTGAAATTATATTTATGTCTGGGTAATGAAAGTGCAATAAAAAGTTTAATTAGAAAAAATGCAATGGATAAGAAGATAATGGAAATAAACTTTGAGGAAATATAATCATGCCTTATATCATGAATGTATATTTAAGACACCATCAAGTGCAATAATTAAGTTGATAATCAAGGAACACTGTTATAGAAATATATTAATATGATGGTAATATCTTTTTAATTATTTTTAAACATTATATCCAAGGATCTTAATGCATTTTATATTACCAATTAACTCTGTAATAAGGCAAGTATTTCCCATCATTTCTATTATGATCTTGCTAAACTGAGTCAAAGAGGAGAAAATTGTCTTACCTATTTCAGAGTAGCAGTAACTACACTAGACCTGTAGCATGAAGTATATACTCTGAGAGCCCAGTGAGTCCCAAAAATAACAAATGCGATTACACATTTAAAAACAGAAGATTATATTAGGATGCTATTGAGCATCCCTCAAGGGAGGTTCAATTAACTATCTAAGTGACTCTGTCTTGCATAGTCAACATCACTGGTGCATTCCAATTCATGACTATGCAAAATTACAAATCACATCATGCCACACTCACTTTTCAAAAATTAAAAATTTATAATTTCACATACCAAGAATTTATTGCATTCTTCTCAAGTGCAATTTTAATTTTAAAATAGTTTCCAAACTAGTCCTACTTTGGATACACCTCAGGAATATTAAATGCATTGGAGTCAATGACTAACGTTTTTTGAAAACCTACTACAGTCAGGAACTCTTCTTAGATCTTTATATGTTACCTTTGTTTGATTGTTAAAATAATTCAGCAGGTTAGGCATTCTTGCTGTCCCTGTTTCTAGAAGGCTGTGACTCTAAATAACTAGTCCAAGTTAACACAGTGAGTGAGTGAAAGATTAGGCAGCCAATGGCTTGAAGGGGGTAAAATACATTTTTGCATTCCAAAAGCTTGGTTTTCATTTTAACTGTTAAGTACTGGAAGACTCAGATTATAGATTTTTACCATAAGCCAAACCATGAGGGGTGATGCACAGAGAAATAAGAGCATTTCCTCCCCCATAGAGAGGATATGACATTATCTGACCTATGGCAGGAGCATAGAGGAATCTCAGACTAGAGAAAACCAAGTTACAAGCTAGTATAGGACTCCTTCCTCTTCCCATTTCCCAACCTTTACTTTGAACTAAGTTCTAGGGAAAGTTAAATTAACAAAAACCTAAGATAAGATAGGCTTAAAGGAAATGAAAGAACAGAGGTGTGTGTGCTTTAGTCTCCAGGCACTAGCCTCTGGCTAAAAAGCTTTAGAGACTGGTCCAAGTACTAAAATAGCAACGGCTGAGTTAGGTGAGTCCTCACAAAAACAGACTCTGAATTCCTAGAGCCCTATGTGCCCTGTGAGTAAGCACTTGAAAGTTTCAGATGCATATCCCTGGGGGACATGGACATGACCAAGAGCCCCATTCAATTGAAAGAGACTACAAAAACACCGCCAAGGAGTCCAATCAGCACACCCAGCCCACTTCATACAAGATGGAGGACACACACAGTATGGAGACATCACATACTTGTGGGAAGAGCAGAAATGAAACCCCAAGATCTGGACATAGAGCAGAACTGTTTCCCAGAATCGTGCTCTCCTCTCTTCCCTTCCACAGATGACCAGGAAGAAACAGAAATTAAGAGAGGATGATAGTGAAGAATCCTCATTTCACTAACTACTCATAGGGATACATATTTAAATAGGAGGTGGCTGAATTACTATCATCAAGTTTATATTTTGCTACAAGAAGATGGAATGAGTAAGATCTAGTATTTGATATCACAATAATAATTCGTTATACTCTGTAAATAACTAAAAGTGTATAACTGGAATGTTTGTAACACCAAGAAAGGATAAACACTTGAGGTAATGGATACCTCTTTTACCCTGATATGATTATTATACATTGTATGCCTGTATCAAAATATCTCATGTACCCTGTAAATATATATCCTTACCATGTACCCCTAAAAATTAAAACATTAAAATAAATAAATTTTTTAAGATATTGTTCTTCTATTTCATATTGGAAATGAGTTTCTGTAATAAGAAAGTTCTGTGGCCTGAGACAAAGTTTACTCATTTTAAAAATGGCCCCTCGAGGTTTACCTCTCACCTTCATATCAATATTGTTACTATTTTCTATTTTCTCAATTTCACGGTCATAATTGCAATAGCAGATCTCCTGACTCCCACTGTTATTCTGTTTCCACCATTCTCTCTCACCACCATAGTTTAGCATTCACAAACATAGGAGAATACCTATTTGCTATTCCCTTTAGGTTACTCTTGTAGACAATCTGGGCACATTGCCCCTTTAAAATGGGAGACCTGCAATTTTTGAAACATTGTTTGGCATCTTTTTTCTTATAGTTTTGAAAAACTGTAAAAGAATAACCCCCCCAAAAGAGTTTCCCATGAAAAGAGAATCAGAAACTATTTATGGAATAGATATGGATCTATAAACAGTGATCTCTAAACCCTGTCTTTTTTTTTTCAATCCTCCTTCTGTTCCTGAATGTGTTTCATTAATCTCCCAGCACACTGTCTGAGATCTGTATTTTTTATCTTATTTTACTTTAAGTTCTGGGACACACATGCAGAACATGCAGGTTTGTTACATAGGTATACATGTTCCATGATAGTTTGCTGCACCTATCAACCCATCATCTAGATTTCAAGCCCTGCATGCATTAGGTGTTTGTGCTAATATTCTCCCTCCCCTTGCCCCCCATCCCCTGACAGGCCCTGGTGTGTGATGTTCCCCTCCCTCTGTACATGTATTCTCATTGTTAAACTCCCACTTATGAGTGAGAACATGCAATGTTTGGTTTTCTGAGAATGATGGCTTCCAGCTTGATACATGTCCCTGTGAAGGACATCAACTTGTTCTCTTTTATGGCTACATAGTATTCCATGGTGTGTATGTGCCACATTTTCTTTATCCAGTCTATTATCGATGAGCATTTGGATTGGTTCCAAGTCCTTGCTATTGTAAATAGTGCTGCAATAAATATACATGTGCATGTGTCTTTATAGTAGAATAATTTATAATCCTTTAGGTGTATACTCAGTAATGGAATTATTGGATCAAATGGTATTTTTGGTTCTAGATCCTTGAGGAATCACCGCAATCTCTTTCACAGTGGCTGAACTAATTCACACTCCCATCAACAGTGTAAAAGTGTTCCTATAAAACCTGTCTCTTAAGATTGAGTATAGAGTCCAGGACCTAAATAGATTTAATAAATGAGGCTTTGCCAAGATAGGAATGCACAGGACTCATCTGAGCCTCTCAGTGTTCAAGAACAAACCACACTTGGTCATCTCCAGGAGGGTGTGGGCTTGTGCAAAATTAAATTACACAAACACTGCCTGATTTGATTAAGAAAGATTTAAAACAAAAAGACTGAAAAAGAAAAAAAAAGGAAAAAGAGAAAACCTGATACTATACAGAATATCAGGTGTGTCATAGTGAAGAACAAACAAGTCATGAAGATTCCCTACTAATCAAAAGAAGAAATATGTGGGAAGGAATATGGCAATCAGACCTGGCCCAGGGCCCAGCTTTAGTGATTAACGCAGAGACTGTGGATGTTAAAAGAAGTAAGCCTGTGTTTTTATCCTGTAAGTCACATAGGACTTATCAGAATATCTCATGTACCCCATAAATATATACACCTACTATGTCTCCCTAAAAAATTCCCTTTTACTTTAAAAGTCTCTAATTTTAAAAGGGGAATGTTGGAGTCTGTGCTTAGATTGTCTACAACAGTAAACTGGAGAGATTAGCAAATGGATATTCTATACTTATAAGTGCTAATTTATGGTGAGTGAGAGAATGTGGGAAACAGAATAACAGGTAGGTTGGTTAATTGTATGTGTCAACTTGACTGGGCCATAGGATGCCCAGATATCTGATTAGACATTATTTCTGGGCATGTCTCTGAGGGTGTTTCTGGAAGAAATTAGCATTTGAATTGGTGGACTGAATAAAGCAGATGGCCTTCACCAATGTGCGTGGGCGCTATCGAACCTGTTCGGAACCCAAATAGAACAAAAGGGCTGAGGATGGTTAAATTAACTCTGCTTGACTACTTGAGCTGAAACATCAGTCTTCTGCCTTTGGACTTGAACTGGTACTTACGCCATCAGTGCTTCTGAGTTCTTGGGCCTTTAGACTGAGGCTGGAATTATACTAGTTTTCCTGGGTCTCCGGCTTGCAGACAGAAGATCCTGGGACATCTCAGCCTCCATAATCACATAAGCCAATTCCCTATAAAAACCTCATTTAAGATAGAGATAGAAATAATAGTGACAGAGAGAGATGAAGATAGAGATACCTCCTATTGGTTCTGTTTCTTTGGAGAATCCTGACTAATATGCACTGAAACCATGATGGGAGGTGATAGATACCATCGGCAAACAGTAGAGTAGTTTGGAAGACTTTCCAAAGGCAGTAGAGAGTGATGGGGCTGGCATAAAGGGTATCAAATGGGATCCCAGGCATAATGTTCTTTGGAAAGTGGGAGGGGGAGCTAAGGCCACATGTGAGCAGAGGAGAAGAATGAAAAACTCACATCAACATTCCAAAAGATGAAATTAAGAGTGGGTAGAATAGAATTTTAGAAACGGAGATATGACTAGAAAGAGCTAACAGTATCTAGATAGAGTTTTCATTTATCATCTATCCCAGAGTCTTGTAGAAATAATTTTCTAAACACAAGCATGAAATCACCTCACAGCTTGTTTTCTTTTGGGAAATAGAATGGGTTTTCTAGGAAGGAGATAACATGGAAAATAAAAAGGGATTACCCAAAAGTCGTTTCAGAATGTTTCCCCATCTTACCTAATAATCCTAAACCTAACTTATCTTATGGAAAATAATTTCATAATTAAATAGAAAATATAAAATTTTAAGATATATGTGGACTAGATGGTAATATTTTATGTTTCTGAGTATCGTTAGCTTTTACTAACTGCTTTTTACATGCATCATCTCATTTTCACCAATGATCCACAAATTTAAAAAGATACATATGGATTTATCAATTCATATTCCATTTCATGGATAAAAAATTTGTGATTTCAGGCAGTTTAAGTAGTTATTCCAAGGTTTCAAAACTAATAACAGAGCTGAGACAAAACACCTTTTCCATATGCTTTAAGTTGAGTGATGTTCACACAATATCTCACTGACTTACTAAAATGTGCATGGCTAGAAGTGGACCAGGACTATGCTGGGGGTGGGGGCTTATCTAGGCACAGAATTTGATTTCTAAGAGTATTTCAGAGCAGAGCAATACCATTTGAAGGTATACTCAAGAAACTCAAGGAATAACACCAACATACCTATTTATTTAACTAGAAATCTAACTATTTTCTTGGACATATTTGGATTACTACCCACAGAAAATAAATCTAAGGAGACTTCCAAGATGATGGCAAAGCTCTAAAAAAAGTTAGTTCTATCACTTTAAGGTTAACATGGGTCTAACTTGAGAGTGTACTATTCTTGCGGACATAAGCTAACTTCAGATCAAATCGCCTTAGTTTCAGTTGGCCAAAACCACTACTTAGTTTATTTTGGAGCTATCCAAGGTGCTCATCTCGAACGATAGCTTTCAGTTTATCAAGCCCACCTGGTGGCTTTCCCGGTCCTACCTGCTACATCGAGGCAAATGACTGTGATTTTCCTTTTTATTTAACTACAACCTATAGTAAGTAACACACATGCATATAACAAACAAAAAAAACCTATGATATTTTCTATTCTATTTTTCTTTATTGGAAAGAAAAGACTCTGTTTATAACCCACTAAATTGGTTTCCTGACTCATAAGTGGGTCCTGATTCACAGTGTAGAAAAGAAAACTGAAAAGGACTATGTATTTATGACTTATTTATTTATTTTGGAGACAAGGTCTTGCACTGTCACGCAGGCTGGAGTACAGTGGCATGGTCATAGCTAACTGCAGCCTCAACCTCCTGGGCTCAAGTGATGTTCCCACCTCAGCCTCCCAAATAGCTAGGACTACAGGCATGTGCCACCATGCCCAGCTACTTATTTGATTTTTTTTTTCATAGAAATGAGTTCTTACTATATTGTCCAGGCTGGACCTAAACTCCTGGGCTCAAGCCATCCTCACACCTCGGCCTCCCAAAGTACTGGCATTACAGGTGTGAGCCACCACGCTCAACCTGAAAAGGACTATGAATGACCATACTCATTGGATATACCTCTTTGTCCTATGTCTCATTCACCACACCTGTCTTTGTCCTCTTGCCTTGAATGTGTGCTCAGCCCTTCTCTCTGCCATATTTTCAAAATGACATCAGGCAAATCCCTAAAGAAACTATGGTCAATTTGATTTGGTCTCTAATATACATCCTCCACTAACCCAAGACCATGTCCCTTCACCCAAATATGATGAAGTTTCATTTTTATCAACTCAAGGACAAACGTAAACCACTCTGTTGCTCATGACCACATTTCATCCACATCAAAGTTTGCAAATGACACTTTCTTTAAAGTCACACAGTAACTCTAAGGTCTGAATTATTCTCTTCACTTCTGTAGATGTGAAAACTCAGCTTCCAGGAGGTGAAATAGCTTTCCCAAGATAAAATAGATAGGATGTGATAGACATTGCTAGCTTAGTATATTAATTGGACAAATAAGAATTGTTTGGAAAGGCATTCCATAATGCACAGTCCAAGAATATGAGCAATTTAGATACAACATTATAAACTAGCATGTATTAAGTAAGTAAAAAATAATGAAGCATCTACCATTACTTTAAAAAGCTATTAGACCCTTAATCCTTATGCTATTGCACAATTTAATCACTGAGTGACATTATTTTAACAACCCTGACTACAATATAAACAATCTTAAGGAAACTTCTAATGAGAAACTAAAGCATGGATCTTTTTCAACTATAGTACAAGAATCTGGAGTAACTACCATTTACTCTGAGTGTAGCTGTGATCATCTTAAACTGAGTCTTAATCAAGGGAACTGATGAGGGAAAGATACCGAGTTTTACTCCTGTCTCTTGTTTTTTCTGCAAGCTTTAAGAAATTCCAGTAAATATTTGAACCATTAGAAACATGGGCAGGAGAAATATTAAGAAATAGAAATGGATCCAAGTATTTTGAGAAACATTAAGACATAAGAAAATACAAGGCAAGAAGACAGAGATCTATAGTTTTTTGAGTCTGTAAATGAGATAATATTTTTTAGTCAAATAATAACATATAAAAGTAAACAATTATGGGGGTAGTTATTTCAAGATAATACATTCAACCATTTTTCACAGGGAAGGAGTTTCTACAGGCAGGGATATCTGAGAAGATTTGAAGAATCACTGAAGTGAAAAATGAATGGTTAGAGCACAAGAACCATGAGGAAAGGATAACAGTTACAGCCATTTGAGAAATGAAAGGAAAGCAAATGGTGACTGAGGAAGTCTTCAACTCAATTCACATGTATTGTAAGAAAGAGCCCAACACTGACACATTTTAAAAATGCTTTAATTGCTTTAAATCATTTATATTACACATATATAAAGAAAGTTAAAGTGAGGTAGTCATTTAAGTATTAGCACAGGCCACATGGAAGGGGAATGACTATTCCTAAAATTCTCAGACTACAAAAGCAGGGTGAGCTAAAGGGAAATAGGTGATATCTATTCTGTAGTATGTATATATGAGGTTTTATTCTCATGACAAGAAACAAACCATAAAAATCTCTTTAATTTCTAGCATTTCAGCTTTCTAGAATTATTTTCCTGCCTAATTGAAATTTGCCATGCTATTGTGATGACAAAGTTTAATTTTACATTTTTATGTAGTTTGTGTCTTTAGCAACAATATATTTCATAACTGATAGAGACCTAACATGAGTATAATACGCTGAAGAAAATAGAATTTCATCTGCCCTTCAAAAATGTATTGTTCTAGAGCCTCCAGAGGACGAAGAGCTGTGCCCTGGAGGCCACCCCCATAGAAAAATTCAATTATCTATTTTTCTATATTTCTTTGACTAAAAAAGAAACACTCAAAAGTCAACCCACAACAGTACATGGGGATTAAAGAAAGAAATTATACTGAGACTACAGAGAAACCTACCAACTGAAACAATGTTAATTGAAGAAATTATGTAAATGATTCATTTTTCAAATTCTCTGTCATTTTCATTAAAAAAATGACAATAGTGGCAAATTGGTTTTATGATCCATATCATCTAATAAATTTTCTATTTCAGGTATTCTCTAACTCTGCTTCAAAGGAACATCTGTGTTCTACCCACTGAACTGAGACAATCTGCCAAAAAAATTAACAGCACCGCTCAACTAATAGTTAAAAAAAGATACAATTTTCAGACTTTTTTCTCATAAAATTTCTTGAACCTTTGATAATGTATGTACACTAGACTCTAGTAAGAACGATTAGCAGAAGTTACACATTTAGTTATTTTAAATTAATTGTGACAATATTTCATTCTCTTCTCCCCAACACATCCAGGTCTAGGTGATGTAAAGTACTGAGAACAACTTAGAATCCAAGCATTTGGCTCTTTCCCTAGCATCTTGCCTTCCATATCTAAATACTTTCGTGAAATTTTTGAAATACCAAAAGGAAAATATTTCGCAGTATTTCTAAGATTCCTGATGAAAAAAGTACCTAGATCTAATCAGACATTTGATTGAATAATGCTTTTATTTTACAATCCAAACATCGAAAGTCTTAGACTGGTATTCCTTTTTAAGATTTTGGAATTATCATACAAAACAAAATATAAAACAAGTGAAGCAGAGAACAGAGATTTACCCCAATAAAGGTATATATTGAAGCCCTTATTTGAACAGGTTCACTAAAAGGTGAATATTAAGACAGAAAACTAGAAGATGACTAATACAGCAAGGGAAATCCAGACACCTAAACGTTCATAATAAACTTTTATCTCTATAGATGATAATTCTCAAGTAGTAGAAATTTCCCTGCCCATTTTCTACATCAACTTTTCAACATAGAATTTTGTCATATGAGGTTCCTTAGTCAATAATTTCCAATAACTTTCATGTGAAGACACAAATTTGGCCAGGCATGGTGGTGGGCATCTTCAGTTTCAGCTACTCAGGAGGCTGAGGTAGAAGAATCATCTGAGCCAGGAGTTCGAGACCTGGTCTTGGCAACATCAAGAGACCCCTGTCTTTGGAAAATATGGTTTTAAAAATGATAATATTTGGAATATATTACAAGGCAGCATGGGCAAGAGTCATCCAGTCCATGTGCAGAGGAGCTAAGGGGATTAATAATTCATACCGTGGCACACCTACCACGAGGTAAGTCTTGACACTCAGTTGAGAAGCCTCTCACTTCTTAGACTATCTTAGTAAAGAGAATCATTTTCTTATTGAGACTAGTGATTGCTGGAAATAATTGTATTTATCTGTTGTGTATCTTATATGCATGATCTCAACTCACCCTTTAACCAAACTTATGAGATAGGATCTATTATTAAACCAATTTTTTGGCTGGCAAAACGTCAAATCTGTAATTCAATCATTAAGTCTCTAACAATGTAGTTTCCAAAATACTATGTGTTTTCATTTCTCTTTTGAGTCAGAAATCTGTATTAGTATTTCTCTTTCCTTTTTTTTTTTTTTTAGATGGAGTCTCGTTCTGTCACCCAGGCTGGAGTGCAGTGGCCTGATCTCAGCTCACTGCAACCTCCGCCTCCTGGATTCAAGTGATTCTCTTGCCTCAGCCTCCCGAGAATGACAGGTGTGCACCACCATGCCCGGCTAATTTTTGTATTTTTAGTAGAGACCATGTTGGCCAGGATGGTCTTGAACTTCTGACCTTGTGATCCGCCCGCCTTAGCCTCCCAAAGTGCTGGGATTACATGCCTGAGCCACCGTGCCTGGCCAGTATTTCAAAATAATACAAAGGGTTTAAAGTCAGCAAGCAATCTGATAGTAAAACCAATATTCTAAACCCTGGGAGATATATTACACCAGTGAAAATCTTAGGCACACAAAAAAATAAGCCAATGAAAATCTATGTATACTTTAACAGAGAAAGAAAATGTAATGAATATTTCTCATTTCAAATTTTCTGATACTAGAATCACTAAAGTCTTTCTAGAAAAAGGGCTCTGACAGAGCAGACATGTTTTATTGGCATAGTTATCTGACTAAATATCTAGGTATGTCAATTTAAATAGAAAAGAACATAAACATCCCATTCCCTCAGCAAAATAAAATATATATATATTTATATACACATTTTTAAAAGCCTTCCTTACATATGATTTTATTTAAAAACCCTATGCCATCAGTATTTCTAAATGTATTACCAAATAAGTAAGAGATTTTAGATAATTTTCAGTTCACAGTACAATTCTTTGAAATTAACCCACAAATTGGTTTTACCTTATATTTATATTTTATCAAACCCATCTTTCTGACGTAGGAATTTCTTTTCTTGAGATTCTTACGAAGATGGTTATCATGCACAGAGTACACACTAGCCTTTGGTGGTTTTAATCTCAGCTTAACATCTTTGTGTTTAGTACAATTCTTTTCTTTCATCTGATCATGTACATGCTAGGATGTCAAAACTGAAGTCTCCTGACATATCAGTCATAGGTCCTAGAAAATGTGGAAAACCCTTTAAGGTTTCAAATTCAGTTTAGGCAAGAAGATTAAAGAATTCGTCACAATGATAAACTGTATCATCAAATCTTAATGAATGACATTTATAGTTGGTGCACAGCCAAATACACGTTTTTATTATAGTTTGAGTTGAATGTCTCATCCATGGAGAGACAGCAGAAGAAAGGACAAGTTTTATTGCAGATTGTCATCAAACTCAAATATAACCTTTCTTGTTTATCGGGCTTTCTCATAAAGGATTTGGGACTAACATGCCTATAACCAACAAAATTTACCTAAAACACGGTTTTCTGGAAACCGATCTGGTTCATTGGTTTGTGAGCAAAGCTAACTCTTGTACTATATTTTCTCTCCTCGCAGTTCATTTCCCTTAAGTAGCTTCAAAGTTTTCCCACTATCAATCTGAGAATGAAATTTCACTTAACTTAAAAAATAATAATAATAAAGGCAACAATTGCATTTACAGCTAGCTAAAACTTCAAGACAACTATTAACTTCATGGGAAATTCACCTCTTTGAAGAGACTGGCAACAGAGCTCCAGATCTTCTTAACAGACAGCTCATTACTGCAGACTGTCTATGCAAATTGTACACTGACTATGGGCCCTCAGGGAAGGGTTTTCCTGTTTTCTGTCTCTGGTACTAACCTAGTATAACTTGCCATATAACTGCCCTCTTGCCAGTAATGTTAATGATGGTGATTATTAGCAATAACTTTGAGTAATGAGGTTTTCTTCCTTGTACTCAAAATAATTGTTCCGTGTAAATCCACAGCAGTTTTTACAGTATGCGAAAGATTAGCAGCATTAGAAACTTGGCAAATCTTACTTAGAGAGGCATTTTACCTAATGATCTAATCCATCAGTTCCTAGGCTTAACAGTTATGAGACTCACTTAGGATGGAAGGATCTCCCCACTTTCCACAGTAGCACTCAGAAATAATCTAGTCACCAAACCACATTTCTAGGAGTTAATTTTTTTTTAAGTGCCTTGAAAATGTAAAGTCTAGGTTAAGCAAGGGAAGCCTGTCAGGGCAGGAATATATAAAATTTACTGAAGGTTAGTCACATAGACTGAGCAATACCTTAACTGATCATTAATTAAACATAACTTAGTTTCAGACAAAGTGTTTCTTATATTTTGATGTCTAGACTCATTTCTAACAATGTTAAACTTGCAGTCAGTGTATTAATCATGTGAGCTAGTATATGAGAGTCAACAAGAGGTTAGAAATATGAGTTACGTGAGTTTTCTCAATCTCATCACTTCTCATACATCCCAGAATCTCTGACTTTTTTTAAAGAAAAAGAACATATGTATGGATAAAGTCACTATTGGTCTTTCTAATTATTTTTCCTAACTTCACGGTCAATTCTTCCCAAGAAAGGCATGGGACCACACATGCCAATGAAGAGAGAAAGGGAAAGGCAGGGATGCAGCTTGGTTGTCTTGTCTTGCTTTTTACACAGTGCTGTTTACAAATAAGATCTAGGCTGGCCAGAGACAAGAAGTCAAGTTCACATGCTAGAAAAGTTCTTCTTTGTCCAAAGAACCTTCAAGTAATTGGATCTTTTCAAAGTATGGGAAAGTAGCACAAGTTTTCCTACATCGTCAAGGTGCTCTCAATGCAAACAAGGGTATAAGTAGAGATCAGTAATCTACTCATAATCCCAATTCTATTGTATGTGGATTTTTCATACATACATATATATCTATGTATTATCATATATATATATATATGTTTATTCCCATATATATGTTTATTTCCCATATTTTTATTTATATAAATGTTTATTTCCCATATATATGTTTATTTCTAGCTATTTATGTTTGTGTGCCTACCTCTAGTCCAACACCGTCTCACTTTATTTATTATAATAACATAGCAAGTCTTGATATTTAGGAGGATAAGTTAACCTTAATCTGTATTATCCTTCTCCACTTTTAGGATTGCCTTAAAATTTACCACGTGGATTTTACTTAATTCATGTCATGACATGCTCTGTTAGTATGTTTAGTAGAACTGCAGGATATTTCAATAGAAATGTCCGGCTTAGGGTTTTGAGTTTTCTCATTAATGATCACAGGCTATATCTTACATTTGTTTCTAATTTACTATCTAATTCAAAAGGTTTTTATTTCATTGATTAACATTTGTTTTCTGCATCATTCACTTTTTATCTTTTTATTTTCTATAATACACTTTCTTTATATTTAATCTGTTGACTTTTTCTAGTTGGACATATTATTTATTTTCAATATATTTTATCTATTGAAGGCTATCTAAGTATTTCTAAGCATGACTTTCACTTCATACAATAAGAATTGTTCTATGTACTTTCTTACTTAGTTAAAAATATTTCATAAATTCCACTGAGGTTTCCTTTTAACTCATAACTTATATAGCAATGTATTTTTAAGCTCCCAAATATAGAGGATTTTTCTTCTTTTTAAATTGTTAACTTTAAATTTATTTTCATTATAATCGAGTAATGAGATTCAGTTTCCTGTTGTAGAAATATATTTATGTTCTTCTGTCTCCTTAGGCCCACAGCTCCACATAAACATGATTATTTTGGAAGTAGGGTTTTTCAGCTTCCTTGAAGCAAGGAGCTCTACCTCAACATCTACCTATAAGCCAAAACCTAGCTTCTGTGAATTTTCTCCTGTGTAGGATCTCTTAGTTCTCCTCATCCAATGGGAGTGGTACTTGGAAGTAGCACAGTACACCGGAATAATAAAAATTCACTTGGTAAACCTTTGGCTTCTGCTACATGCATCATTTTGTATATCAGGGGATATTTACCTCTTTAGGTATCTATGTATGATATTTATTGTTTCTTTTTAAAAAATGCTTTCAGTATAATCATTAGGTGTTTAGAGTATACAGAGGCACATCAAGTCATGAATTTACTCTAGCGTATTTCCTATGCTATGGGCAGCTGGAAACCTTAGATAATATTAATAATTGCTATATCAACCACCATCAGAATTAGATATTATTATTCCATGGGATAAAGAAACAACCCTACAGAAGTTAAAAGACCTGCCAATCAGACTTCATGAAGTCCCTGAAGAGAGGAACGCAGTCACTCAAGAAAACATTTTCACACATGTTTGAAAGGAATTTTTAAATTTTGAGAGTTTTAAAAAAATATTTTAAAAAACTTTAAAATGCTAAAATTCTGAATTCGTGCAGCAAAAATACACATATATCGTTCTTCCATACCTTTTCTCAGGTTTGTGTAAACATACATAAACATGCACACTTAGTGTTTGTATTTATAAATGATCATTATTTTTGTAGTGCATCACCACCATTTTTTCTTAATATGTTATGAATAATCTTTGTGCACATAGATCTAAAACACTTCTTTTAACAGTTGCCTGATATTCCATAAATAGATAAAATTGTATCATCTGTTTTATTGATGGATTTTGGGTGATTTTGTAAAGTTTGGGGAAATTATGTTTAGTATTATTAAATTCTTCCTGTTAAAATCTATGCAGCCAACTCATTGCCTATTACCTTAATCGCTGCTTGCTCTCTTTCAGACGTCATGCCATCTGGACTCTCCACGTGTGGTTGATGCACGTCACAACTCATACATGTGCCCTTAAGTTAGTCTCATTCCTAAATGAGGGAAAAAGTGGGGGAAGAACAAAAAACTATACACCTCAAAACATGTAATGAGTTTTCCTCAAAACTTTTCTACCAAAAGTTGAAGAAGCTATCTGAAATCTCGTTTCTGAAGGAATTGTGTTTCAGTTGCATTATGAATTGTGTGTTTCCAGATGGAAGAGTTTTCCAGGAATGATGATTTTTCTTGGCCTGTCATATTTGACAACCCCAAATGTATTAGTAAAATGCTATGAGGCTTCTCAAGGTAATGCATTTCAGCTTTCCCATTTCATTTTACAAAGCATAGCAGTACATGCTCTGGAGGCAGGTATGGCAGAAGATTCCAGCTACTGACCTAGAAGAAAGTAGAAATCATCTCATTTGAGCATGTAGTTTAAAAAATATATATATATATCATATATATATGATATATATGATATATATGTGTATGTATATATCTTTTTGAGGGCTGAATGTGATTAAACTTTTACATATATATATTAAATTATATTAATTTTACATATATATATTAAATTCTATATATATATATATCTTTTTGAGGGTTAAATGTGATTAAACTTTGATTCACTGAAAAGTAAAAAGTCTTAGATATAAACTGTTTAGCCTCTTGACCTTCACTACTTAGTAATATATTTCTTGAGTCTCTTTGTCACCTAAATTAATGTTTCTAGATGTATATTCAGAAAATAATTTCAGATTTTTACAATAATTTTTATACAACAATGATGGTATTTTGTGAGCAGTCGCCTTAAGTTTTATGTTAGCTCACGAACACCATGTGAGCCAGGAAACAAAGAAGAGATGTTACAGTGATAAAAAGAAATAACAGATATTTACACACCCAAGTTATAAGGTATGTCATTTACTAAAACTGAATTGAAAAAGCAATGATATAAAATCAGAGAAGATATCAATATTCTTTAATTTAGTGGAGCTATAATTGTATAATGAGAACATTGGCTCCTTTGAGGCCGTGTAAAAACCGTGCTAGACTCTCTGTCACTTGGACCAATGGATCCATTCATTCCAAGACTTGATTTCCTGTCCAGTTTAGCATGCCATTAGCTGAAGGTAATTGTTGAGAGGATACTCTGTTACAAAAGCTACAGAAGCCTCCATCATTTCAGTGCAGGATAGGTACCCTGAATAAAGGATCCTATTTCCCCAGCGTCCTTCATTATGTTTGTTTCTTCACACAATTGTGTGATTGTGTACTGCTAAATAGTTATTTGGTGGTAATGGTGCATTTCAAATTGGTGACTCAAATAACAAGAATAGAGGAGAAACGGGGAGTGAGTATGATCTTCACCGAGCCATACACCTGCACGTTTCAACTTAGTCAGGGGACAGAATCCCATAGAAATAATTTCAAGACCTTTTGCAATGACTGAGTGAAGGAGTTCTGTGAAGAAATTATTTTAAAACTATGTAGCTATTACACAACTTAAGCCTATCAGTTTACTTAGACCTGCAGTTACTGTCTTCCTAGATAGGCAACCTCCTTCTCAATCTTTTTCTACACATTAAATTCTCTGAATTGTGGAAGTGAGCAAGAGCTTCACCTACCTTTTTTTTTTTTCTCAAAGAAACAGGGAATGTGATCTGGATTGGCATCTCTTTAAATTGTACCTTCCAGTTTAAAGAGGAAGGAAAGAACATTTTCCCACAATAGACGCAGAAGTATCGCCTTTTTCAGTGCATGAGCTTCAACACATTGTTGAAGAGATGTGCTAGTAGAAAATATGTATTTGAAGAGATGTAATGGTGGAAATGTATGTTTTCTTAGGTTTGTTTTTTCTTTTTAAATTAAACTACATTTAATTATGTAGATTATTCTCTAACTAGCCAATGTTATGCAATTTGGTAAACAGCATGAATTACATTTTGCCTTAAACAAGTGAATCTTGAGTCTTGAAAATTTTTTATACTCCTTAGTGTAATTTTATTTGAACTATATATGAATTTATACCTATGAAGAATGAAAACAAAGCTAAAACTACTGAAAATGCAATTTGTAGTTGGCAGAATTGTCTAGCCATTAAATTACTGAGCTAGGCCATGTTTCATGGAGTCCTCCAATATTTTGAAAATGCTGTGAGGATACAGAAAGAAAAAATGAAACTTTTTACAATTTTCAGACTAAATCTGTGAATGACATGAATAAACATGCCTGTGTGAGAATGGGAGGATAACTACAAATAAAGCACTCTTTCACTAATATAAGAACCAAGACATTGGGGTGATTCCATCAAATGGAGTTGATTGATTCATTATCTTTGATCAGCATCATGATCAATGTGTCTGTCAATCAAGTCTTAAACCTTCTGAATCTCAGTTTATGCTCTAGTCAATTCAAGTTAATAGTACTTATCTGTCTGGCAGATTAGTAGCTTCGGCTTCACCAATTTAAATGTTAGAAAGCATTTTATGAAGTATCAGTCTATACATGTTCATATCTGAACATGGCACTCCAATACTCATTTGATTTAACCCATTCCCATTTAAATCAAAACTTGAAATGCCTTTCTGTGTATTAACAACTTGTTCCGCAAGAAAAGAATTACCAAAATGCAGAGTTTTTATGTCCTCTCCTCGGTCTGTCAGCAAAGATATGGCAGTGAATCATGCATAGAAAGCTTATTTATACTTGCACGTTACACAAAGTTTCCCAAAATGTACTCATCTGCAAATGTTTTCCCCAGCTTTACAAACAATTACGTTGGCCAGAACAATGGTGCAGCTGTGTCCTAAAGTTCAGTCACCTGAAGAAGCAATAATGCTATAAATCGCCCAATGATGAATTTATTGACTGAAAACTAAGAAACATAATCAAAATATCTTTGTATTTCGAGAGCACTTGGAAACGAGAAAATTTATAAGAAATCCACACAAAGGTCAGAATTTTTACTTGTATATATTTTCCCCTGAAAACTCAATAACTCAAACTTAATATTAAAGGGCTAGAAAAGATTATCCAAAATATGTCACGGGGTCAGCCTACCATTTCTGAAGTGAGCTATTATACATCACAAATAGCCAGAGCCAAGCATTCATGAATAAGAGTTGTATCAGAGTAGCTAAATGATGAGCATGTTTAATTAGGAAAATAACTGAATAGTAAAGGCCAAGGAATGCACTCCTACGATGTATACTCATGCTAGTTTTTAATAGTATAACGAAGTTTTAGAATTCCTTAAATACAAAAGTGGACAGACCAATAACACACCCAGAAATTATAAATAGAATGTGGGGGTAATCATCCCCTATGTCTTTTCTGTTATAAAGTGTCTAAGTCAGCCTGGGGAAATAAGCCCCATGGAATGTGTTTCCAGCCTCTGTAAAATTAAGAGACCAGGCTAGATACCCTCCAACACCTTTATATCATTATCATTATCAGTCTGTATATTGCCAGAGTATGATAATAACTATTCTGTGTATATAATAATACCAAATTCGGTGAATGGTAAAATTACCTTTTAAAACTCACAAAATAAAAGAAATAAATTGTTATTCTTGAACTGTTTTGCTTACCTTTTACAAAGAATGCAGCTAGCTGCAAATATGCTTTCTGTTGAAAAAAAAAAAACTTCAAACAATCTGATTTATTTTGTACTTGGCCTTAATTTTATTTATACTCTACAGTCTTTAAAATGAAAGACAGAGACAGAGAGATCCTTTAGGAAGAAGATAATTCAGAACATTGGTCCTCTTTAAGTATCATATTTTATATAAGTTTTGTAGCTATAGATATTCACATGTTACCTCTCCTCAGAGATGGATTTCTTACATAAACTATAAGAAACATGTGAAAAGATTGGGTATCTCTTCAGAAAAGGCACTCTTAATGAACTTCCTTAAACAGAGTAATTTTCATGTGTAACTACTACCCAAATCCACAGGGTTAAAAAGAACAAAAGTACCTTCAATGCAATTTTTTCTTTCAAATTGCTTTAAGAAGATAGCTATATTTCATCATTTGAAAACAACAGATTTTCTGAATTGGGTGTTGACGGAAATATACTTTTGCTGTAAAAATGTTACACACTCTTCGTTCTACTGAAGAGGGTGTAGGGTACCCATCAATCTGCATTATGAATCAGGTCCTCCTGAAAGAGCTTCCCAGGTGGTCTGTGTGCTTCTACCAACAGTTAAACTAACCCAAAAGTATATTAAGGAATGTTGTAATTGTCTTTAGGTAATTGTTTTTAAATCATCAAATTTATTCCTGAGAATGTGGTATATCTCTGTATTCAAGTAAAGGTCAACTATGAACCAGGTATGGCATCTACAAATAGAGAGTCTATTACTCTGGTCTCTGATTTGATAGTTCCTAGGTTTGCCTTATCATTTCTGTATGTACAGTTGATCAAGTAGGGCTGTATTTACACATAAACACCATTCTTGCCTTTAACCAATTCATCATGACTAGACCATTAACGGAGTTCACTTAAAGTGACAAAGGATCCTTTCTACCCTAAGCAGAAATCATTAAATTAAGGTGTTTCTTTTTTTTTGCCAGCAATGCAACCTCCATGTACAAAAGGCCATGGTGTATTCAGGCCACTGACCAAAGGGCTACAATTAGCAATTATTTCTCTCATTTTCAATGGGCCATTTAGAATTAAACCAAACAAGCCCTGGAAATGTTATTGAAAAGTAAGAATTACATTTCTGCTACTTCTGAATCTTATGGCTCAGGAAGACATTCATATTTAGGAAAAATGTACACAATATCTCAGAATAATAAATCAGTCTTTGCTTCCTGAATTCTAGCAAAACTAAATTAAAATTTTAAATACCTTTACCCAAAACAAATGGTAGCAACCAGTACCTTTTATAAATGTTTACAATTAGCCTTCTTTTTGGACTTGTAATTGATTTGAGATTGAGCAGTAGGTAAACATTGTGCTATTAGCAGACCTGTTCACCTTCGGACAGACACCAGCCGCTACACAACTCAGGGGATATGGCATCTTTAAAAGTTACCTGAGAGTCTCAAAAGGTAAAAGAAAAAATAACTCTAAAACATTTTGTGGTAAGAGCCAAGTTTTATGCAATAGGGTCTTCCAAAATGTATGAACATGAAAGATAAACTAGAGAAACATTTCTAGCTCTTCCTTGAGACATAACACACTTATAATAAGTTGACAATCACGTAGTTGCTTAATCAGAAAATCCATACTAAAACAGAAATTAAACTTAGTTTTGTTATTTAGTTGCTTCACGGGTAGAACACGGATTAGAAGGCACATAGGAGTTAAGCCTTTATGATTTGATTTACACTGCTTTGAATCGAAATAATCCTTATCACAGTCATCGCCATAGCAATACATACCTCACATTTCGGTTGCATTTCATAGTTTATTTTATTTATTCCTCAGAATAGTGTTGGAAGAAAAACAAGCAAGGCATAGAGGAAAAACAAACAGGGTCGAAGTGAAATCGATAAGGCTTTAGTTTGAATCCATGTGTTACCTTTTTGTACATTTGGATAAATTACTTAACCTTCATAAATCTTCATATCCTAATATTTAAACTGTAACTAAATAATATGCACATTGGAGAGTTGCTATGGTTATCGATGTTTAAGAAATAGAATTTGTCATTGTTCACATTTTATGGATGAAGGAGGTTAAATTTAGAAAATTTAAGTGACCTGTATAAAATCATACAACTAAATAGCAGAACTAGGACAGTAATTTGAGTCCAAGAATTTCACTATCTGTGTTTATTTCAATTATAATTTATATCTTTTATACCCAAGCCTAAATATTACCTTTTCTTTGAAACCTTTGAGAATGACAGAGTTTCTCTCCTAGCTTGTAGCAATTTCTCATTTCTTTTGCCTCCCACGATACTATCTATATACCTTATTGGGGACATTTTACCACATATATTATAAATAATATATGAGTCAATAAGTAGACAAATCAAGAGATAGGTGAATGGATATATAGACAGACCATATGAAGAGATTCTCTTTACCTAACTGCACAGTAAGTTTCTTAAGGACAAAGAACCATACTTATCCTATAATGGAGATGCTCAATATTTTTGATGCTTTTCTTTTGATACATGAAGTTTACTACCCATAAAGAGTAACTCAAAATTGGCTTTTTAAGACAGGTGTCTCTCGTATTTTACTATGAGTGTGATGTAGGTAAAGTCAAGTAATAACATTTCAACTCTATATTGCTAATAAAATTAAAGCTGCAGTGATTTTTATTATATAAATTATAATGATTCTGACTCTGCAATAGGTAACCCCCTTCCAGTGGTGATGTCTTTTTCCATAATAATTCACACCAAACAGGATGAATAATTGCTCTTGAAAAGAAAAACACACATTCATGATGAACCTTTTACTGTCGTGTCCTTGGAATAACTTAAATTCTTTAAGTCTAGAGACTGTTATTAACCCTGAGCGTGATGTTTAGGCTGAACATCTTATAAAACTCTTCTTAATATTTCAGATTTGATTACAACAATGGTATCAGCTCATGGTTCCAATATAGTTCAGTAACTAGACTTACTCTAAAATATGTATCATATAAGCAGATGTTGCAAAGAGTTTACTGGGCAGTTGGCCTATATGTAAATCATTCAAAGCAGGGACAATTACACGATGTCTTCTCACAGTAACTCTTCAACGCTTGCTACTTCATACTTCAAAAAGGCATGAAATTCTTCTCTGGGCCGAACAAAAGATTACTTTTTATTTTGTGTTTGTCCCAGTACAAGTTCCACTTAAATAACCAGAACAGCTAATTAGTTTTCTCTTTATAATATTATTTTAAAACTATGAACACAATTTTAAGTCGCCTTAAGCTAGTATATTTTTAACAAGTCAGAGGCTATTTGGTATCCAACATAATTATCCCAATTTATTTTTCCTGATTAAATTGCAGTAAATATATCCACCTCCTCCTGTTCATATATCCCTATAGTCATTTCTATCTTAAAATAATTGTCTTAAGCTACACTGTACTCAGGTTCAACATATATACCTAGATTCAACTTAATTCAGAAGGGAGGGAGCTTTTCCCATTTGCTAGCTTTTCAGACGGTAGGGATCAGATTGAGATTCTTGTTTTTGTTTTGCTATAAATTTTCCTTTTCTAATATTCTAATTAAATTTTCATTTTAAAAATAATCCAATAATAATAATAATCCCTCCATCCCATTCCTAATGAGTGTCTTTTCTACGGATCAATAGAACATATGTTACTACATTAACATGAACGTTAGTAAACATGTTTCATTTATTCCTCCAATTCTGATGGAATGGAAAATATAAAAAATTCCATTTTTGTTCAAGTACAATAATTATATGCTTTATGTAATATAAATATATCTGAAATTAATATTCCTTTTACTTTATAGTAAACTTTTCAAATGATAGAAAATAGCAACCCAACCTCAGCAATGTTTATCCATCCTAGTTCCAACTTAAACTGAAGTATTTACCCAATGTATCAGAATTCAGTTCATCTGAATGTATCCTGAGTACTCAGCACAATCACTGCATGTGAATAAATAGTTATCAAAAGAGTGAGAAGATGGGTAGATTAAATCAGAACTGATGGGTAAAATACAAAGAAAGTTGCATAATTTTTATTTATATGGTTGAAGACTTTAGTGCATTAGAGAATAGCCATGAATGTGCACATATAAGACAAATCTCACCTTTGCTTCACACAAAAACCACAGCAAAATGTTTGTACATTGTAGTGATACTAGACAGTCTAGATGCTATTTTGCAGCCTCATATTTCTTTAGTAAAATTTTCAATCCTACTTAGAAAATGTATAAAATTCAAATAAAACTGAAAATTTCCTTCAAATACCTAGAGTTTTCCATGTCATATTATTAGTAATGTTGGGGGTAACCCTACCCTGATATGTGAAGCAATTTTAGTTTTCACTAAGAATGTTTATTTACTCTGTTTCCCTTTATTCTACCACATCCTTAGGATGCTAAATGACTTATGCACCAAGTATAGATGTCTTAGTCTGTCCAGGCTGCTGTAACAAAATGCCTTAGATTGTGTCATTTACAAACAACAGAAATCGATTTCTCACAGTTCTAGAGGAGGGAAGTTCAAGATCAAGGTGACGACAGATCCAATGTCTGGTGAGCCTTGTGCTCTACCTCAAAGATGGTGCCTTATTGCTGTGACCCTCCCCCCACTCCCACCCCTTAGAGCAAAAGGGCAAAGAAACTACTTCAACCTCTTTTATAAAGGCCTTAATCCCATTTATGAGGGTGGAGCCTTCATGACTTAATCATTTCCTAAAAGGCTCCACCTCTTAATCATATTATTATGTTCTAACATAAGATTTGGGGGGACACCAACATTGAGACCATTGTGATAGGTGTTTCCACCTTGTATTGCACTTTGCCACAGCTCACTTATTCCAGTAGAAACACATACATTTAGCTCAGATTAGGGGTTCCCACAATATGAAGGGCTGACACACATTTCTGTGTCTGCTCATGTTGAATCTCGAATACAGATGCACTCTCCTACTCACCAGGGCTGGGCTTATAAATGCTCTAATCCACAATTTAGCACACCACATAATTTATCATTCTATTATTTTACTGTCAGTAATTGTTTCATGTGCTTTCCTTGTCTCTCCACCTACAGCATGAGTATTTAAGGGAAGAACCCGTTCTTTTGCTTCTTCTCTGTCACTCAGATGGTCTAACACATGCTAAGCATGTAATATACACCCAGTAAACAGAATATTTACTGCCTAAGGAGAGGATTACACAAGAACAATAACAATAGGAATACACAAGAACAATTCATTTCAAGGCTATTAAGCATAATATCCTGTTTCACTTAGAAAGGGTACTGGAGAAAACCATGTAAAAGCATATCTGATTTTTGTATCTTGTGCTTTGCATGGTGTATTTTTTTCAAAGAGGAAAGAAATACTGGAGCTTATTTATTTAAAAAACTAAAAGGTGGAAAAATATTTGCTTAAAATGTTTGTGGACTCTGCTTGAATTTAGGGCAATTTTGACTCAGCTTTTAAAACATTGGTATTTTGATTTCTGTTAATAACAAGCCTAAACACAGCAAGTAAGGAAAATGAGGACTGTGTAACTCATATTAATGAAACAATTAATATGTGTATGATGGATGCAAGCCGCAGTTCACAGGCAGCTACTTGTCTGGTCCAGAACCCTATCAGTCTATTGCCATCCATCATATGAGTCAGCAGTAAAAACAGCTCAAGGGATATTACAGACCATAAGTCAATTCTGACCGGAATGGTCTCTCATCGGTTTTATTTATTTTGTATTAGCTGATACTGATGTACTTCTGCTACTGTATTGTGTTAGAGATTGTCTAACTTAAAGAAATGCACCCACATCCCCATAAAAGTCGGACTATAACATTTAGCCTGGCCTGATCAAAAATCAAGGATAACATTGGTGTCTAATTTCAATAAAAAATTAGCACGTGAACTGACTTATTCCTAACCCTTCCTATTTGTTGCATGTTTATTCCATTTTTTTCCCATTAATGTGGAACATACATTTATGGATGGGACATAAATTGTTGGTGGACTTAACCATGATTCAATGTGTAGCAATGTCTATCAGTATTCTCATTCATTGTTGAAAGAATTTCTAACCACAAGGAAAAAATTCATGTAAAAATGCCAAAAGAACTATATTTTGAAGGGTTTCTCATAGCTTGTATGATGTCCTACTAAAGATTTCCTTTATGCCGCAACAGAACCATGCTCTTCTCCCACTGCCTCCCTCCAGGGATCCCCCTACAATGCCCAACACAACCACCATTCCATGTCAAATCTCTTCAACATGGTAGGTTCCTTTTCACAAAATTTTCAAACTCCTGCAACTACCAATATCAATAAATTTTTATAAAACCCCAAACACCCAATACTTACTCTTTTTCCCTTGCATCCTACAAATTCCCTGGTGCAATTAAAAGCCCTACCATCCCTGTTCTCCTCACATCATAATTGTTTCAGAGAAAAGGAACACAGTATGAATATGCAGCTTGATGTGGTGACATCGGTTCTCTGCCCATTGGGAGAAAGCGGTCCCAGCTGCCCTCACTGAACTCACAAGGCAGCATGAGGGCCTCTGTGTGCCACAGCACTGGACGAATGGGCTACTGTGCCTGCCGTAAGGGAAAGGGATGTTTCAAAGTGTAGTATTCAGTTTTCCCAACAACATATGATTCCGAAGACATCAGGTTAAAGTGAACACGAAGGGGAAAGAAGTGTTTCAATAGCATTATGCAGCCTGAATGCAGTAAGTGGGAAACAAGGGTGTTATTTTAGGACCAATTGACTTGCACTTGATGGGAAAAAAAGGGGAAAGAAAATTAACAGCATCTATAATAGTGTCAGACTGTCAGACTGTCAGACACACAAGTGTGATGCAATTTTTTTAACTGAATGAACAGTCTGGTATTATTTAGATAGTTAGTGGACACATCATTCATTAGCTGATGCAAGAGTCACTGTCCAATCACATAAATTCTAGGAATATTTTGACCTTTTGATAACCTGTGGATTAGCACCTCACGGCTCAGACTCTATGCCTACCTTTAAAAAGAAATCCTTTCCCCAGCTTAAAAGAAAGTCAATTAGACATATGCGATTGACTATTTCTGGAGTTTTATTGTCTTCCATTGGGCTAGTTATCTATCCTGATGTCATTACTACACCTATTTGACTACTTCAGTTTTAAAAGGTCTTAATCGGGTATTTGATAATCTTCAACTTTGTTCTTTTTTCAAAATTGTTTTGACTATTATTGGTTCTTTGCATTTCCATATAAAGGTTATTCCACAAGTATTTTTCTACAGAAAAGCAATTTTGTATCAATTTTATTTTATACCTTTCTTTCTAGAGCAAAATTCTACTGGGATATTGATTGTGATAGATTTGAATCTATAGATTAATCTGAACAGAACTAACATCTAAACAACCAATATCCATGGCTGGTTAAAATCCATGAGCATGGCATTTCTCTCTATTCATTTACAGTTTTAATTTTTCTGGCACTGTTTCCTATTAGTACATGTACAGGGCTTGCCTATACTTTGTTCAATTTATCCCTGCAATTTTATACCAGCTATTATACTGCATTTTAAATTTCAATTTCTTATTGCTTTTGGCCAATATATATAAATGCAGTTGCTTTGTTGAATACTGATTTCATATCCTATTTCCTTGCTAAATTCAATCATTATTTTCAGTACAGATTTTGTAAAGTCCTTAGAATTACCTATATTGATGTTCAGGCCATCTGCAAATAAAGAGTTTAACTTCTTTCTTTTTACTGAATATGACTCTTGTTTCTTTATCTTGTTTTATTACGCAAGCTAGAATTTTCAGTCCAATATCGAAAGGAATTGATAAGCACAGACATCCTTGCTTTATTCCATTCTTAAGAGGAAAATATAGCATTTTTTTATGAATAACTTTGTTAGCTGTTGGTTTTTTCTCCCAAACCCATTATTATCTCAGAAAAGAGTTTCTTTTTATTCTTAGTTTACTGACAGTTTTGAGTTTTATTAATGATGAATGGATGTTGAATTTTGCTGAATGTTTTTTGAATATAATGAGATTATATTTTTTGTTTTTAATATAGTAAATTGCATTATATAATTTTAAAATATTGAACAAACCTTAATTTTCTGAGATAACACTTGCTTTGCCATGATTTATTATTTTCATAAATTGCTACATTTGACCAGTAATATGTTGATATTTTATTTATCTACGTGATGAAGACGTAGATCTATGGACTTCTTTGTCTGGTTTCAGTACCAAGGTAATGGTGGCTTTATAAAATGTGTTGAGAAGATGAGATATCATATCACTTCCATATGAATATGATGGGATATCACATCACTTTCATGATTATGTTACATTACATGGCAAAAGAGATTTTGCAGATGTATTTAAGTTTAGTAACCAGTTAACTGAGTCCGTCAAAAGAAAAATTATCTGGGTGGGTCTAGTCTGATCATGAGAGCCGTTGAAAAGCTGAGTTTTCTCAAGCTGATGATAAAAGAGGAAGTCAGAAATATTTTAAGTATGAAAGGGAATGCAGATAGCCACAAAAAGCAGAGAGCAGGACGGAGGAAATGGGGATATTAGTTCTACAAACACAAGGAATTGAATCCGACCTACCAACAACCAGAAGGGCCTGCAAGGGAACTTTTCCCTAGAGCCTCCAGGCAAGAGCCCAGGCTAACATCTTGATTTTTATCCTTGTGAGACCATAACAGGGATCCTATCGGAGCCAACTGGACTTCTGACTTACAGAACTATGAGTTAATAAGTGGGAATTGCTTCAAGCTATTAACTTAATGGTAATAAGTTACATAGCAATAGAAAGGTGATACAGAAGTATTCTTTTTCCCTCAAATATAAAATATTATCTTGCCATTGGTTGTTAGAAATTTGATTATCATGTGTTCTGGAGCAGTTTTCTTCATTTTTCTTTTCTTGAGCTTCTTGTACCTATGGATGTATAATTTTCATCAAATTTGAAAAGTTTCATTATTTTTTTAAAGATGTTTTTCTATTCCTTTATCTCTTTCCTATCCTTTTGAGACTTCAATTATACATGTTTGCACTACTTGATGCTGCCCCAACACTCACTTTATTTTTTTAGTTTCCTTTTCTTTCTATAGTTCACTGTCCACAGTGAACTACAGAAAAAAAAAGGAAACTAAACTATATTCCTTCTGCAGTTTCTATGCTGCTATTGATCCAATGTGCTTTTATTTTTATGTCAGATATTTTATTTTTAATCTTCAGGTATTAAATATGCTTCTTTTTCATATCTTTCCTTTTTCTTATATTCTTTCTTTCCTCAAATTTCCTGAACATAGGCATACATTTATAATTGCATTAACATCTTTGCCTACTCATTGTCATCTCTTTTATTTTTGGCTCTGTTTCTACTGATTAATTTTTTTGCCTCTTTGTTATGGGTTATATTTTCCTGCTTCTTTGCATGACTGATAATTTTTTATTGGGTACAAAAAATTATAAATTTCACATTGTTGGATGCTAAGTTTTTTTTAAATTTTGGGGGCTTGTTGCTGTGATTAAGTTGCATAACTTAGAATTATTTTGATTCTTTCCAGAATTAATTTTAAGCTTTTCTAAGACAGGTCCAGTACATCCTATAGTCTGGGGCTAATTTGGCACCACTACCAAGACCTCCTGAGGACACTCCACAATCACCTATGTATTAAGAGATCGTCTCCCTCTCTCTGGCAGGAGCACAAAATATTAACAGCCCCGTGTGTGCTCCAGTGATTGTCTCACCTCATCTACTTTTCCAGCATTTTTTCTCTGCCCTCAGTCTCCTTACACACACACACACAGATGAGTGCGTTGCCAAAGTCTCAAGGAAGCTCTTTCGGATTTTAAAGTTCAGTCTCTCTTTGTGTACCAGGCTTCTTTCTGATACTTAGCCCTGCAACTTCTCCTCGGAACTCTAAACTCTGCCTCAGCTCAGCAAGACCATCAGATATTATCTGGGTTTTCCTTCCCTGATCTGTATGCTAGAAAATACTTTCCTTCTGTGAGCTGAAGCACTTGCAGGACTCATCTTAATCATTTCTCTTCTAAGTACGGGTGTTTTGTGCTCTATGTTTTCCAATATCCAAAACCCACTGTTTCACATATTCTGTCTGGTTTTCTAGTAGCTTAACGCATAAGGGTAAATTCAGGCTCTTTTATCTTCTCATAGTCCAAAGCAGAAGTTTTAGGCACTCAGTACTCATAAACTCCAAAACTATAGACTAAAAACCTACACAAGCCAGGTGAGTAATGCAAATGAATATTAAAGTATCACTGGAAAAGAATAGGGCTTTCACAAATAATTTGTACTTTAAAAATAAAATATGGCACAAAAAAGTCTATCTCAACCTAGCAGGCCACCATTTCTTGTACTCAGTTCTAAGCTCTTCTCCTTCCATTCCACTTTTAAGTATTAATCAGTATGATTAGAAAGTCCTCTCTTGCAAACCTCTGATAGATATGTATAATTGGTATGCATTTATTCATCACATTAATCTTTAGGAATGTTTGCATTTTCTGCCTCAACTACACTTATGTTGTCTTTCTTCATAGAAAATTAGAGAATTTCAGCCAAAATTTGAGGGAGGTGTATGCAAGAATGTAGCAGAGCATAATGGAAAAGTGGAAAACTACAGTAAGAACTCTGAAAATCATACCTGCTTTATCCTGACTGGAAGCCAGAGGTGCAATGACTCAATGCTGAACGCTAAAACTTGAGTAGCGATTGTGGTTATAATTGTCTTTTTCTTCAGAAAAGACTGTGACACTCTAGCTAACTGCTGGATCTAATCAGTTCTGAAGGATTAAAATATAAATATGCATTCACAAGTTATAAATACATGTATATAGTTATGCATAATTTGTTTACAATTGACTACATATAAAGTACATTAAATAACATTTCAAAATGAGTGTAAACAACCCATATCTTGAAAAAGCAGTAATTCTTTAAAGACACCACAAGGAAGTGGGTAGTTATTACTCACAAACATCCTTAAATTAAGTCTCATATTGTTATCTCAACTTCACATATGTATAGTAACCAAAGCGCAAAATGCTGATCTAGGTGAGGATTATCTAGCTGTCTATCTCTACCCAAGAATAACACCAACGACAGCAAAGCCCCCATGTCCCTGCATCATGACAAAGTCATTCAACTTCTGGGGGAGTAGAATGACGCCTGGGAAAATAAGAAACATACCTAGAATGGTAGAATTGATCGATCAAATTCTGTGTATTGGAAAGGTATTTTACAGCCTTGGAAACTTTCAAGGGATTAAGAGGAAATACTATAAATGCTTTTTTACCAAGATTTCCCACCAGCACCCCGGAAAATGGAAAACTGACGTTTTGCATACTTCAACTGACACAGGAGTTAAAAACAAATTATTTAGGCAGATAGGGTAAGGAAGTCCTCGGTAAGGTTTTCCTTTTAATGAAAAGCAGCCCCAAAATGATGTTCTTTTCTAACAAGGAGCAGTCTGTAAAATCAAGCTGCAGACATAAACCAGCAAGTTGGAAGCTTGCATGGGTGAATGCCGGCAGCTGTGTTTATAGGAAAAGGCTACCTGGGACTAGGCATGATCAAAATGGCAGCTCCATCTTCCCTTCTCTTTGCCAAACCACATGTACAGTAGAAAAGAGCAGACAGGGTGGTGCTGGAGAAGTAGAAAGTCCATTTGCACAGTAAGACTAGGGTGTGGTGACCAGCCTTGCCCCGAGTGATACCTAAACGTCACACCTGGTCAAAGCAATCTGTGGGCCCTATGTAAATCAGACACCGCCTCCTCAAGCCTGCTTATAAAATATGCTACAGTCACTGCAGGCCGGATTTTCCTTTTGGAAGCCCCTCTCCCTCACTAGGAAGAAAGCCCCTCTCCTTTCTCCTTTTCCCTATTAAACCTCTGCTCCCTACCTCCACTTGCTCAGTCTTCTGAATCTCCGTCCAGGGCATACATGCCCAGGGGTGAGTTCTGAGGCCCCTGCCCAGGTTCATATTCCAGCCCTGCAGTGTTGGGGGCTGAACCTGCTCAGCCCTTCATCGCTAGGAACAGGGCAGATGCAATAGTCAGCAGTAGAGGGTGGGCACCAGATTTCAGGTTTCTCTTCAACCAGAATTTAGTTTTTTCTTCCACATATAATGCTGATGTGTGTGCATTGATTTGTTAAAACAGATACAAACAAACAAACAAACAAACAAACAAAAACCTCTGCTCCTAAACTCCTCATGTGTGTCCGTGTCTATAATCTGCTTGGCACAAGATGTTGATAGCCAGGTATTTGCCCCAGACAACAATGCTGCTTCACAACCTAAGAATAAACCTATGACAGAAAAACAGCAATACAGCTCTCACACAGGAACACCTGAGGGACTGTATAATCCAACAAATGAATGATCAGTAGTCACTGAGCTCTCACTATGAGAACCTATGTGTCTGATGTGTGCTACATATACCATCCCATCCACCTGGAGGTTACTCACTGATGATGGAAAAAAAAAATTATTCATTGACTCTAAGCAAATTTATTTTTTTAAAACCACCAAGTGAAAATGAAGCCTGGGACTTCTCAGAAATAAAATAAATTTAATTGTATACCAACCCTCATTATTTTAACATAGCCATGGCCTTCCCTAGGGCTAATCTTTGGAGAAGTTGATGGTACTTAGTGTGATATAAGAGCAATCAGATAGCACCAAACATTCTTGACAAATCCTTAACAAGCTACAACTGCCTATAATCATTCTTGACAAATTTTTAATGTGATACACTTACCTATAATCCACCAACTGGAAAATCATGTTAACGAACGAGTATGATGTCTATTTCACAGGTGAGATGTTTACTGAAAGTGTTAAGGTCTGTGAAACCAGTCAGGGCTTGCTATGAACTATTGAATTGTTATTATTTTTTTGAAGGCAGAGTCATTTTATCATTTTACTTCTTCCCATTTCAATAGTTATCTTGCCCAAATTTATATATATATACATATATATGTGCATATATATATATATATATATATCAACTTTTATTTTAGATACAGGGCGTTCATATGCAGGTTTGTTACATAGTTATAGTGCATCCAGCTAGTAAGCACAGTACCCAATAGTTTTTCTACCCATACCCTGCTGTTTCCCTCCACATTCTAATAGTTCACAGTATCTACTGTTCTCACGTCTATGTCCATGAACGCTCAATGTTTTTATTTTAGCCAAGTTTCAGAGACAATCCCTATTTCCTTCAACTATTCAGTGAAGAATCATGTTGATCACTTCCTTCCCTCCCTCCTTCCATCCCTCCCTCCCTTCCTTCCTTCCTTCCTTCCTACCTTCCTTCCTCCCTTCCTCCCTAAGTCAAATTGCAGCATATGTCCCTGGAAAAATTAGGTGTGAATATAAATCAAATAATTTTAAGTCCACTACATTCAATATTATTAAAAGGGAAGTAAAAATATAACTGCTATGCTATAAATATATCCATTGCTCTTAGAGAGATTTCTGCTAAGGAAATCTCTCTAAGAGCAATGGATACATTTATAGCCAATAAAAATCTACTTTCCCAAATAAAGAAGGGAATCTTTCCATCACAGTGTAAAATTTTAAAATCTCGTGTCTGTATTTTTCTGAATGATCATTTAATTTTATGCCACTATTGTTGAAAAATTATGCCTAGTACACTGCAAATTCTACCATCTGCCTTCAGAAATTCTCCAGGATATCTTTCAAAGATTGATAAATTATTCATTTTCTGAGGTTTTGCATCAGAGCTTTACAGCCCATAAATTGTAGATAGTAAATTATGCAGGGTATATATTACAGACACAAAATTTGTAAAGGAACCCTGTATATGTTCTGTTTTTCATGCAGAAAATGTGGTTTCATTCATTGATACGTTTTGACGTTCTTCCAGGGATTATGGAACTTTACCTAATCTAGCCATTTAATTTGCATCTAAATAGATAGGTTTTAGATTGAACCAATTTTAGATGTATCAAAAAGACTGACTTCCAGCAGCATTTAATCTCCATTTGGAAAGAGCCAGTATATAGAAATCCTTTTGCTTTGTATCCTTTTCTGATCAAGGCCTAGACTTCACCATGTATTTATACATTTGATGACAGAATTTTACCCTTAGCTCTTCGTTTTTCTCATGTAAATTGAAATCCTTTTTCTTTTTCTGATCAGTTCACTGCAAGACCAACCTGAAGTGAATTTTCATACATGAAAGGAGAGGTTGTCTGTGGAGCTGATTTGCCTACAACCATAACATGATTATTTTGGAACAATGTGACATAACAGGACCTTCTAAGAGCCACCCCATCCTGCTATTCTGCCCCCAAAGCTAATAAGCTTTTCTAGTTACAGACTCCTTGATATTTGTCGAAGTTAACTTTTAACTGTTAAAAACATGTGAAAAACATAAATAACAGCATGGAGATTTCAGTTAGGCACTGTATGGCTGAAACTTAGAGACTTTGGAAAGGCAACCAGTTTTTTTTGTAAATAGTGTGAGAAATTCCAGGATATGATGGTGGAGACAACTCTATGCTCACTCTGACACGAGTTAAAAACACAACTCTATGAACCTGCTGTGAAGCAAAATGCCGTCTTCACTTTCTACCTGTGTTTAGCTCTTGCATTTGAGTCAATGTGAGATAGACCTTTCATCTCTCGAGAATCCAGGACCATCACCTTACCATGTGTCAGTATCTACTAAAGTAGAGCGTTCTCTTAACCTTCATGCCTGCAATACCAACTCTAAGTATGAACTTGAACAAAATGTGTGTATGGTCACCAAAAGACACATTCAAGAACAAGAATGTTTTTAGTGGTATTCCTAGCAACAGCCAAAAATTAGAAGCAACCCAATGTCCATCATCAGTAGATTGAATAAAATGTGATATGTCTGCGCTATGAAATACTAAGCACAGTGAGAATGAACATGACAATGTGAATTAATCATATAACATTAAATAAATGAAGTCAGACACACACACAAAAAGTCATTTATATAAAGTTCAAGCATTAACATAGGGTACCAGAAGTCAAATAATATCACCCTTTGATGAGCAATATTATTATTTTTATGATTAATAATAGTAACTGAGAAGGATCAGTAGGATTCTTTTGAAATTTTTGTGATATTATATTTTATTTCTTCTAATATTACCCTTTGATGGGCAATATTGATTAACTGAGAAGGATCAGTAAGATTTTTCTGCAATTTTTGTAATAATATATTTTCTTTCTTCTAATATCACTTTTTGATGGGCAATATTGATTGTTATTCTTATAATTAGTAATAGTAACTGAGAAGGATCAGTAGGATTCTTCTGAAATTTTTGTAATATTTTATTTCTTCATCTGGGTGCCAGCCACATGAGCATGTTCATTTTATGAAAATTCATTGTCCTGTGCCCTTACAATTTGTCCACATTTCTGTATGTAGGTCATATTTCAATAACAAGTTAAACAAATTAAAAAGGTCTAAAAATAACTGGAACATATCAACTAGAAGAATGAATATTTTTCCCAAGTTATCAGCTCGCATATAATGCGGGAACTAAAACGCAATGAATTATCAGAAAAATATAGAATGTCTGTCTTTTCTGCTACCAGTTTGAAACTTCCTAAAGAGACTGATTTTATCTGGAGTTCCACACATTTCATGTACATCAAAGTAGAGTTCTGCTCTAGATGTGTCAGTTCATTGCATGATTTTTGAATGGACATTCAACACTGAATAATTATACAGATCATCATTTAGAAACAGATCAAAATCATTTGGGGGAAAATTCTCTGACCCAACTTTTACATATGTGGCTGTCATGCTCTCAAACAAGAAGAAAAATCACAGAAATTAGAATGCCATGCCACGCTTCCTTCATTAAAGTTCACTTTACTTTGTTGATAAAATTTGAGCAGTGATGAAGACCCAGTGCCCTCAAGGAATTTCCCATTTTGGGGATCTTTTGCAGATCTCACTTCCTGTGATGTCATAACCATGGACTTCATCAGAGCGATTCACACCAATCACAGCTGACAAAATTAAGCTGTGTCATATGCGGTGACTGAAATGCAGAGTCGTGGTTTCCTCAGTTTTGCTGGCTGGGCTTTTTGATCCTTTGGAATGGTTTTGAAGCTGCAAATTCAGTGATGCGCCTACTGATTGAATTAGCACCCCGGATAGAAGTCTGATTCTTTCATCTCCCCTCCAGTGTCTATTATCCACTCGCACAAGGATTTCAATTTAGGGGTGATCAAGAAAGCAACATCTAGTTTCAAGTAGTAATTGCCTCTTTTGATGTGATCTGTTTTACATAAAAATGAATGAAGATGCACATCTCTGGAGGATAACTTGACATTTTTAGAGTATTGTATGATCGGTAAGCAATTTACCTCTTGAAATTTCTTAAGAAAAATTAGTCTTTCTCCATTTGTATTTCATTATACTGTATTGATTGATTGGTTTTAGGTATAAAAGACACTGAATTCAAATGGCCTAGCCAAAATTTGTGAAGCAAGTTGCTTATAGGGCCAAGTCTGGGACCAGAAGTCACTTTTCCAGAGCTCTTTGAGCTGAAGGCATTCTTGCCTTGTGATGTAACTTAAAAAAAAATACATTACAATGCTGTATGATAATACATATGACTGCATCTTTATGCATTCCTTTATCTTTATGATTTTGTCAACAGACTAAATCCATCTATTCGTATAAATCCAAAACACTTCACTCATCGTGGGGGCAGACACAAAGCTTCATATAAAATTTAATACATCTTGGTCCATCAGACTGTGAGCACTGAGTCTTATAGAAGAAATAAACTCACCTTTCCAAACCCTTTGTTGTTCTCTAATACCAAGTAAAGCAGGGGCAGGAAAAAGCTTAGTGTACCAAATGTAATAGGAAAACACATTAAATAGCTCAAGTGTTCTCCTTTAAATATTGTACTTTATCAAGTGGAAAATCTACACAGTACAAATAGAGTAAGATATATTTTGAAAGTTTATTAAAAATATCAAGCAGTCTTGATCTTCTAACATTGGCATTTCTGCTCATTGCAATCAGATCCTTGGATTTTTCACAAGCTGTTCGAGTTGGATTGAACCCACAGCAAATTGTATTACTTTGAAACGTAGGAAATAATAGTAGACCCCATGATTAATCCAAAACTTGAAAATATACGCATTGCAATTGGAGTGGGAAAGTAACTCTTTCAACTTTAATTATCACTTTTTAGGTGGAAACTGCAAATGAGAATGATGAGAAAGGAAAATACCTCTATGTCCCAATTCCTATTTCTACAGTTATATTACACCTCATATTTTAGGTCTGTTTTCCAGTCCCAGAGGGTTAGACCCTATGGTCTTTAAAAATAAAATCAAAAATGTCAACATGCACAGAAATAAAAATGGGTCACCATTATGTCACATAAAGAAATGTGGAATGAGGGACTAGCCCTTTTTATTCACATTCACTTATGTATTAGGGGATATCTATTCATTTACATTTTTTATAATTGGAAAGATGTTTGTCTTAGTTTGGGAAATATATTTTCCACATCTTGATAAGCATATTCCTCAGAATGCCGGACGCAAGAGATGATTCTTGGTAAATTATTTCTGTGTTCAACTGAGTTTGGGAGGCTGAATTCTCTGCAGCTCTTTCAGATATTAGGGAGCATAACAACATAACAAAGACTCAGAAACCATGCTGTGAAGACAGCTGTTTAACCTAGCCTCTTTCTAATATTTTTAACCTCATTATCTCTAATCATAAAAACCTGTTTCTTGAGAAGCAAACACATTAATAGCTTAAGAACTATTGGGTGGTAGTAAAACATGGTGAGCAAAACAAGTATTAAATTATAATTAAAACAGTTACTATTAACTCCATTTTATATTTCTTTCAGTCATCTTATACTTTTGAATACAGTCATGTGCCACATAGCAACATTTTGGCCAGCAACTGACTGCATATATGATAGTGGTCCCATAAGATTATAATTCCATATTTTTACTATACCTTTTCTATGCCTAGACATGTTTAGAGACACAACTACTTACCACTGTGTTACAGTTGCCTGCTGCAGTCAATACAGTCACATGCTGTACAGATTTGTAGCCTGAACAATAGACTACACCCTCTAGCCTAGGTGTGTAGTAGACTCTGCCATCTAGGTAGATATTTTCACTCAGTGATGTTCCTGAACAATGAAATTGCCTGATGATGCATTTCTGAGAACATATGCCCATCATATATGATGTGTACCTATAATTACTTGAGAGTACCCTACTACCCACCTTTCTTTGTCTACGTGAATATTACTCAAAATTCAAACAGTATGCCATGCTTCACTAAAACCTTTTTACACTCCAGCTTTGGGATAAATCTTCCTCTCTGTGTTTGCACATCCCTCTGTGTCATCCTTTATCTTGCCTGCACTATCATATGTTGTAATGGTCTGGTGACATCTTTGCCACCCCCATTAGACATGCAAGTTCCTTGCAGGTACAAAGACGTCATGCCTTTCATTTTCTATGTGGTGTCCCACAACCATTCTCCATCCATTTCAGCCCTGCTCTGTGCCCAGGAGGCCTCCTGTCACAGACTACATTAGCTGGGTCCTTGGGCTTGGGTTTTCCCAAGGGGAGGCACAAACAGGAAATAAGTGAGGAGAGGAATTTGCAGTGTTTCCCTGGGCCTTGGTCCTAGCAACTACAGCTCTTGAGAAGGGCCCAACCTCCACAGTTCCATCTTACAAAGAGCTCTGGTAGCTATTGCCTCCCCTTTCCCCTTCAAGCCCTGTTGCCTAATAGTAATGCTTTCCTTTGTTACTGATTCTAGGGGCTATGAAGTCTTCTCTTGAACCTGCTCACCTTTGTAAATAGTCCTTCCTTAAAGTCTCCATAGTTGAACAATCTGAGTGGAGTCCTATTTGAAGCCACAGACCTGTCTAATGCACATGTGTTACACACTGGAACACGTTTTCTAGGGTAGTGTCTTGCATACATTAAGGATACATTTCCTATTATTAATTTATTTATTTTTTGAGATGGAGTTTCACCCTTGTCACCCAGACTGGAGTGCAATGGCACGACCTCAGCTCACTGCAATCTCCATCTCCAGGGTTCAAGCAATTCTCCTGCCTCAGCCTCCTGAGTAGCTGGGATTGCAGGCACCCACCACTATGACCTTCTTCACTTGTTCATAAAACATTCCCTCATGAGAAGAGAGGAATTAAAGCAATGAGTATGTGCTTCCTAATTTCTGTTTTCAACATCCACTAATGTTTTACAATCTTGGTTAAGATTGAAATTACTCTGCATAGGATTCCACGGTGCATATGTACTAAAGTTTCTTTATCCAATCTATCATTGGTGGACATTTAGGTAGATTCCATGACTTTGCTATCGTGAAAAGTGTTTCAGTGAACATATGCATGCATGTGTCTTTATAATAGAGTGATTTGTATTCCTTTGAGTAGCAAACTAACATAGGAACAGAAAACCAAATACTGTATGTTCTCACTTATAAGTGGGAGCTAAATGATGAAAATACATGGGCACATAGAGGGGAACAACAAACACTGGGGCCTATTGGAAGGTAGAAGGTGGGAGAAGAGAGAGGATCAGGAAAAATAACTAATGAGTACTAGGCTTAGTACCTGGATGATGAAATAATTGGTACAACAAAGCCCCATGACACAGGTTTACCTATATAACAAACCTGCACATGTACCCCTGAACTTAGAATAAAAGTTTTTTAAAAAAGAAATTTCTCTTCCTTTATGGAGTTTGTTTACAAAACTAGGCAATATCTCTCTAGAGCTTAACCTGGAAATGGAGAAGGAAAGAAGGGAATCACTTTGTGATGAGTTGAGTGAGTACCCTAATAAAAACAGATTTACAATAACACAATTTGCAGAAATGAATAGCTAATGATAATTTAACACTTTCTATGCACCAGGCATTTTCTCTTGGCAACCTGCATCACAGTTTTACATTCTTACAACAGCTTTTTAAGGTAAATACTCTTATTCTTCCCATTGTACAGATGGATTGTATTACAGATGTGTGTTACAATGTATATTACCTTGTACAGATGAATTACATTAACATTATGTTAATTATATTGTACAGATAAACTAATTAAGAAAATAAAGTTGTGAAACATCACATAACGTATCTAAAGATGAGCTGATATCTCAATCCAATTCTGTATTGTATTGTAGAATTTAGCCCTTAATCGGAAAGCTATGTTGCTAATTTTGGACCAGTTGAAAGTCCCAAACTTCCCTGAATCATTTTCTCACCCTGGTCATCCATTTTCCTATTCCTGCCCCAATCCCTGAAAGATTCCTTAATAGGTGGACATGATAACAATGTATATAACTAGAATTTTTATAAGATTGCTAAAATTAGGATGAACATCATCTACTCCTCTGATTATACTACAATTTTTTCAATAAGGCCTGCTATAAAGTGTCTTTGGCGTTTTCAACCATATAACTGAGTAAGGAACATGTTATCTACCAAAGTTAATACCCCATGTAACCTGCACACTTCCCAAACTAGCCTTGACCTCAGTATCATTGTCAAAGACTTTGTTTCCCCATAACCTTATGTATCAGTACTGTTTTCATTAAATTATTATGGTTTACTAAATTAATATAAATTTATATTAATTATAATATAAAACTTCAACTGCATGACGCCAGGTGCTTGACCTCTGGAAGAGAAATTGACAGGGATTACGTTTTAAGGAAGTGAAGCTTATTTTCTCAGGACACCTAGGATCCAAGTAAGGCTGTGCAGAGTGGGCTTTGCCTAGGATAATGAGGATCTGACCACTTTTTTTCAATCTGTCAGTTTACCAGTGTGCCATAACATTGCCCACACCACTCTGCAGCATGCTTTGCAGATATCATCATTTCAGTAAAGTAAGCTAAACTTTAACTCATTCTCAAGTTTATATGCCACTGAAGATTTACTGCCAATTTGATTTATGAACTTCCTTTGCTCAGTTCTGATATCAATAGAATGCATGACCCTATTCTTTTCCTTCTATTTATTCAAAGTTTCCTGAACATAAAAATAAGCTGTGTTAGATAAAAACATGTGTGATATTCTCTTTGCATTGGAAGGCAGACCAACATAATGGTGTAAGGGGAGGGTTGCAAAATGAAAAAGACTACAATTCTAAGTGTGAAAAGAATTCCACCCTGAAATATTTACCACTAGCACCTTAAGTAAGACATTTAGCTTTGGGGGTCGTCAGGCTCCTAAAAGTAGTACTAGAAAAAAACTTCCTGCCCTCACTTCTTTGTACATGGCAAATCATATGTCAAAGTGCTTTGGAATGAATAAAACATTATACAAAAATATAATAGCTTTATAGTTTTTAGTAACCTTGTCAAAGACTAGAGATAGAGTCATCAAACAGGTTTCCTCTTGCTTTCCCATCTTCCCGCATGAAGTATGACAAAGACAGTTCTGGAAGGAAGACATGCCTCTTTGCTTCCACATCACACATTCTATTAATGCTTCTCCCCAACTCCTTAGTTCCTTCTATCCTCATGATGGTTTGGCTCCCGATTTCCCAGCAATCTAGTTTAAAAACCAGAGGCATTAAAATTAAAATTCTGAGTAATTTTGAGAAAATAATTGACCTCTTTGAGACAGAGGTTTTCAAACAGCTTTACTCTGAAGTTGGTGTGCATTCTTTCACATATTTATTTTATATTCATCTGTAAGCATTATATATATTTTACATGTTTTTAAAATTACTTAATGGATACCATATACTCCATGTCATTCTGATTCTTTTTGCTTAAATTTTGTTTTCCCAGGCTTATCTATATGGATATATAAATTCATGTTTAGAAGTTTTAACTATGTGCATATTTATATGGCTATACCAATTTTTCTATTAATTTCCCATTAATTGTAACTTTAGTACTATGTTACAGACAATGCTGCAATAAACACCATTGACTATATCTCCATTTGCAACTAAGTGACAGATTCTCTGCTAAATTTCAGGATCAGAGACAATTTGCAAGACAAAGAGAAGGGAAGAAGAAAAAGAAGAAATAAACATTTATGTGCCTACAACACAAATTAAAAACAGAACATTCATATTTCACTCTCTTTCCTGAACTTTTCTGCAAGTCGGGTTTATCATGCTCTTGCGTTTTTCATAGTTTTGCCATATATTTATACACAAATAAGCAGTATGTAAATGAGGTTGTTTTTGAACTACATATGAGTGACACATAAAAATTTGAATTCTTTTATACCAGATTTCTTTTGCTCAACATTGTATTTTAAATATATTCATGTTATTGAGTATAGTTTTAGGTCATTTTCACAACTATAAAGTATTTCACTTAGAGAATACAAACAATGCTTAATTACTCTACTGTTAATTGACATTTGGTTTATGTTCAGGTTTTTATATTCATGTTTTTGCTTAAGTTTTCTTGTTATTTGCCCTTGCCGTAAAATCCAGAGAAGCTCTTTATGTTGTGGTAGATTCCCCCTGAAGACAGCCATCATCAATTGTGTCCTTATCTGTTTTCAAATGTTTCTACATTCATCAAGCAATGGAGTCAGTTTTTCATCTGCTAGAATCTGGGCTGGCCTTGTGACTTGCTTTAACCAATAGCGTGAAGCAGAAATAATACTGTGCAATATCAGACCTAGATTGTATGGGGCCTGGAAGCTGCCACTTTCCTCTTGACTTTATTTCACCCTTATTATTAAAAGATACTTTAGCTGGGTATAGAAATCTAAGCTAATTTTTTTTCCATCACTTTGAAGATACCTTCCACTGTCTTTTGGCTTTAATATTGTTGTTAAAAAGTAAGCTTTTTCTCTGATGGCCAGTTCTTGAAGGCATTCCCTTTCCTATCGACACTCCTGCATGCAGTTTCTCTATACTTCTTTAGGCAAAAACTTCTTATTCATTCAATACTCTTTTTTTATCAGATATATACACCTTTATTTATATAACTATTTATGCATATATGTATGTATGCATGTATGTATTGAGATTTAATTCTTTTAATCTGTAAATGGTTTCTTTTATTATTTATAAAGAATTCTTAGCAACTATCTGTGAAAATGATTATCTTCCTTAGCCATTCTCTGCTCTCCTTCTAGGACCTTAAATATATTGTAAAACTTTTTTTCTTACCCTTTAAATCTCACAATTTTTATTATGGTTTATTTTGCAATCTTTTTGTTTCTACATGTTATATCTAAGCAATGTCTTCTTACATATATTCATGTTTATTAATTTTATCATTGGCTGTTTTTAATCTGGCACTAATCCTATTCATAGAATTTGTAGTATCAACTGTTAAGTTTTTAATTCTAGAAAATCTATTTTTTTTTCAAATATACTAGGTCACTTTATAGTTTCTTATTATATACAGATATTTTCAGTGTTGTCTTAGAGTATTTAAAAAAAACATAATGTGATGATTAATTTTGTGTCAATTTGACTAGGCCAAGGATGCCCAGATACCTGATTAAACATTGTTTCTGACTGTGTCTCTGAGAGTTTTTCTGAAAGAGATTAGCATTTAAATTGGAGGACGGGATAAATGGATCCCTCTACTATGCATAGGCATCATCCAGTCCACTGAGGGCCTGAATACAATGGAAAGGTGGAGGAAGGCTGAATTAACTATACCTGATCACTTGAGCAAAAACATCAATCTTCTTTTGCCTTTGGCTCTCCTGGTTCCCAAGCCTTCAGACTCAGACTGGACTTTACACTCTCAGCTCTTTGCCACTCAGACCTTTGAACTATTCCATTGGCTTCCCTGAGCATCCAGCTTGCAGATGGCAGATTATGGCACTTCTCAGCCTCCATAATTGTATGAGCCAATTCCCTATAAAATTCTTTATAGATATATCTCTCCAATTGTTTCTGTTTCCCTAAAGAACCCTGACTAATACAGTAAACATAATTGCTTTCCAATTCTTATTAGATGTTTCTAATATTTGATATCTTTACCAGTTTATTTTGGTTCTCTGTTTTGCTTTTTCCTTTTCTTCTGATGGTTCATTGCCGTGGTTCCTTATTTCCTTGTATATTTATTATTTTTTAACTATATGGTCTAATTGTCCTTGAAAAATTATTTGTGGGGTTACTATGAGACCTGTGATGAAAATTAATGCTTTCTTCCAAACGAAGTGAATGCCTTCCTCTTAATCCTGCATTTTCTTTGGTTAGGCACCTAGGAACTTTCAGTCAGGAAATAGTTTAAACTAAATTCTAAATTGGCAAATTTTTGGACCACTCAGGTGATGCAAATCTCAACTAAAAATGCACACAGGGATTAGAAAACTTTTCTTTTTCTTCTTTCATTTTCAGTGCAAAATCAACTTTCCTTGTGACTGTTGGAGGCTAGGGCAGGAAAGGTTTATTTCTGATTCATTGTTTCTCTAAATTTGTAGCTACAGAGGGTTCTAGCTAAAAAGGAAAAGAATACCCTACTAGTTCTGGGTTTTAAATTATTCATTCTTCATCTCTAAGGTCCATTTAAGATTATCAAATGATCTGAAGGCTGTGGCAGCTTGACTGCTTTGTTTACATCTATGGATTTCCCTAGATTTTTCCTTGTTAATTTCTTAGTATTTGCATTTTAAGTTTTAAAAAAAGTTTTTATCTGCATTTTCAATTATTTTCAGTGGCCGGATAGGTCCAAACAACCTATTCTTCCATATTCTAAGAAGTAAACATCCATCCATCAATTGTTAAAATTTCATTTATTATATTATTAATAGTCAGATGTTTATTTTGATACTTTTCCAAATCTGCTTAAAATATTTATTTCTTTTGTTTATGATGTTTTCAAACTTTATTTCCTTAATAAGCTAAACCAAATTATTTTATGTTCTATATTCTATAACTTACAGACCTGATAGCTAAGATTATTATTCCTATGACACTCAGTCATAAAATCTTTTCTCATTATTTATTAATTTCTCAATTGGGAGCTAATTTCCTTAGACTTTTATCAGTAAAAGTAATCTGAAGCCTAGTTTAAGACAGATTTCACTGGAGATTCTTTGTGTTTGCTTCTTCCAGGCTCTTCAAGATGCTTCCAACCTAGCATGATTATAAATTAAATTTTCAGCTTAGTATTTTGTGTGTCATACAAACAGCTGAATTTCATCTACAGCTATAAGGGTGGGTTTTATAGTCAGAAAAATGTTCTACTCTTGTTGAGGCAGAGGTGGATACTTGTAGTTCTTCTCTTGCTTACTCTCTGAGCTGGTCACACATTGCATATTCTTACGTAGCAGAGGGGTCTTTGATTTGAACTCATCCTGCAAAGGGACATAAGCTCTCTCTCTGGTCCTCCACCACATACAACCCATTGAGACTCAGTCCTTAGCCCACCAGAAATGTGCACACCTTTCATGGTCAAAGCCAATGCCAACACTATCTTACCTTTGGAGAATTGTACTTTCTCTTTTGATCTTTTTTTTTTTACTTCTTTCATCCTTAGTCTTAAAAAGTATATTTTACATATTTACGTTTCATTTTTATATGTTTGACAATGAAAGGTGTTTCTCTGTCTTTAAGAGAATCATATTCTGAAAAATAGAATTCATCTCATGCTTTCAAACCTTCCTAATTGTCTTCTTTCTTTCAGCCTGACCTCCCTTAATGCTCATTATATCCCCTATACATCACACTTACCTAAATGTTGAACTTAATAAATGTTTGGTGAAGCAAATTGTTGCTAAATAAGAGAAAATGTGTTATTTATTTTTCCAAGTGAGTAATATGTGATCGGCAAAAAAATAGTATATGAAAAATATCTTTCTTGACCAGTTTTTCACTTTGAATTTTATAGATATTATTCATTTGCAAAAATAACAATTAAACTACTTATTGTATGAGTTATATTGTCTCTTAACCATTATGTTGTGTGTGGTAACACAAAGTTATGTGTGACCTTAGAATTTACCCTACAAACATTAGAAATGCACATCTATCTTCCTCAATTTATTATAATTTTTCTAGTCTTTCTATTATCAACATCATTATTAAATAGTATTGTAGATTTATGTAAGAGCTTCTTCCAATAACTAATGGGTTTTGTGGAGATGAACAGTTGAAACTTAGTCTGATTTACCTACTTAACACCATTAATCTCAGGCCAAAAACAGAGTTTGCTGTCTGAAACAACTTTCAACTATTAATAGACATGTAATTTATACTCAAGTCAAGTCTATGTGTGGTTAGTGGTGAGGGGTTTTTGAATTGTGAGGGTAATATATAATGACATCTCTTTTCACTCAGAAACCTAAAGGAACCATAATAAATGCTTTAAAATTCTCAAAAGGAAGGAAGGAACAAAAGACTACCAACTTTGGCAAGCTGGGTAAGTGGTGTAACACAGGACACACTATTGAATAATCACAGAGGGGCTTCTTGGAGACGTTTATTCTCAGAAAATCACAAGGATCCCAAGCAAGGAACTTGGAAATTACTACCATAGATACCCTGTCCAAGATTATCAACAATCCTAAATCCAAAATATTTTAGCCCAGTTCTCACAATCTATATTTACTCAACAAAGAGAACTTCTTTCAAATCACTTGAGTTTAAGAATGTTATAATTCTAGGCATTTATCTGAAAAGGAAGATTTAAATGAAATTATATTATAATTGAAGCTTCCAAATAACATCAGATAAACTAGGATGACTTTAACTAATTATTTTGTTTCCCCATGCTCAGTTGGAATATAGATGCAACCTTGCTAGCCAATTTGTAAAATAAGAAACACATAACCCTTTCTAGGGTCTAGCATTTATTTATGAGCTGTGCTGAACAGAACATTTGAATTCTTGTCATTATTAGTGGGGACACTACGTAGTGACAATCTAATAGGAATTAGTTCAAAGTCTGGTTTGTTATTTCACTAAACCTTAATCTTTCAGAGAGTTGTGTTTGCCTTTCTGTAACCTCCCCCCCGCCCCCACCGAGAAAAAGCTTCTACACCATAATTTCTTTTCTAGAAGAAAATTAAAAATGAGAACAGTCTTATAAAAACAAGAATATTTTAAGATAGCAGTAGCGGTACTTGACTTTTCCTGCCTAAGTGAGAATTTCCTGTCGAAAGAGTTGACAAAGCGGGTTTGAGGCAGCTTTCCTGTAATTAATTTTCTTTGTGTGTGAATTTAATACTGATGCAAAGGTGTTGCTCATTTGACATCTCCAAGGTTTAATGTCTAACCATCCAACAGGAAAGGAATAACACGGCTTCCCAGAATTCCTCATTAATTAGCTTCAATCCTCACTCAATGATACTCATCCACTCATCTAAGACTGCTAATTGTTATCAATTGAATGATTTTCAGGATGAAATCAATACCTACAAAGAATATAACTCATTTACATTGCTTGTTGAACAGCTAGGTGACAAGAAATGTTCATACTTATGACTCTGGGCCAGATTTGAACTTCTACTAAACAGAGAAATAGCATTATGTATGCAAAGAGCATTGAACTTGAAATAACAATGGCTGGATTCTTGTTCTACCTGATTGTGGATAAATTAAATAACCTGAGGGCTATGAGACTTCATTTCTTCAATGGCAAAATACAGATGAGGTCAAAGTCTTTTCTAATGGTAAATATTTTTTAAATTGTGATTTCCAGGACACTAATCAAACTCCATGGTTTTATGTAATAGAGAAAGCTATATATATTTTGTAATGTCACAACTATTGTGTTAAACATCTCTCCACTTTAGTCAAGAGAAAAATAAGAACTTTGAAATATCTGCATCTATTTCATTTTCTCTTTCTATTCAATGTTTGGCTTTTACAGTGAAACTAACTGAGATATTTGAGAATATAAAGGGTTTTGGATGAGTGAACATTGAGTGACTGAAGCTCTCAGGAAAGAATTTAAAAGATCTCAGAGGCATGCAGCCACGTTATATAAACATATTTTGAACTGTACCATCCTATCTATAGTACTGGCGCCACAGCTGCATTAAGTGAAATTCTATCCAAAAATTGGGAAGGTGCTCGGAGTTTGTTTGTCTGCTCTTCTGTTCTTTCTCAAAATCCTTAAATGAAAATGAAGGTAGTGTAGACAAATGTGCCCAGTCTTAAAAAGCTCCTAACTGGACCAAGAACATTTTAATTGCAGCCAACTTTGTCAAAACTGTCACTCCAGCCTCAAAGTGATTCCTAGGGGGAACTTCAAGTTACATTAATTTTTCTAGATGCTCATTCTTTTGAACTCTAAGAAAATGTATTGCTCCTTCATTTTTCTTTTCCTTTTAAAAGGAAGGATGGGAGGTAAATGGAATAGAAATAGTTGCATCTCTAACTTCTGAAATCCAACAGACTGCCTCTATACCAGTCTATTAGAGTTGTCATGAAAATGCATTTACTTATCTTTTATGCATGCCTCCCCTGCCCCATCAACTAAAATAAAGTTTGTATTTATTTTTTCTGGAAATATCCAAAGTGGCCCTGGCTAAGCTTCAAATCTATTTTTCTATATGCTGTGGCTTTAAATGTTGCCGTCTGTACTTGGCAAACAGAGATAACTGGAGTAAGCTCAACAATAACTGAACTTGAAAAAAATGCAAGGGCAACTCACTGTCGAAAAGTCAAATTATGATTTTCATTTGATGAATTGTAAAACCCTTTGATGGTGCTAGTAAGGCTTCTCCTTCTCGTATTTCTTATCCTTTGAAATAATTGCTTTGAGTTATTTGTTTTACCCAGGTCTTAAACAAGAAACATGTATCTTTTCTATTTGCATACTGTACCGTACAGAATTTAAGAATTCATCCTTTCATGATAAGTGTGTCTGAAAAGTTATTGTTTTACTCTGTGCCAATGACACAACTCAGCTTGGTTGGAGGAGTAGACATGAAGGCTGTTACACATGTTTAAATGAAATGAATTGATATGAATATTCACTACTAAAATTATCGCCCAGAAATGGCCTTGATAGCCATCTTTTCCATTTATCATCTTTACTACTACGTGATTATTTAAACTAATTTTGATTTTTTTAAAAAATCATATTTTCTTCAGAATTCAGCCTCTTCCCTGAGCAGTAGCCTGGTTTCTCCCTCACTAGCAGAGTAAGGAAGTCATCTCCTTTCTGTTTGACTAGAATCCCTCCTGATCTTTTATATTAATTTTTTCTGATATAAGAGAGAAGTCCAAGTTCTAAATCTATTCTTATGCTTTTAAAAATAAATGTTGCCATATGTGTATATATATATATATATTTCAGTAGAGAAGATCATGGGAAAACATCCTATGGTACATTTACAATGTTACTTATAGGAGGCACTGCAATGAATTTTATGTATTGGAAAAGAACTAGAAGGGAATGTGAACACAAGAAAATAGTTCATGTGTTGGAGTAGTAAAATGATAAGCATTTATATTTATTCTGTATTATTCTTTTGTTACTATATTCAGGAAAATACAAAAGAAAAATACATAGACAATACACTAAATTAACAGAAAGAGAGGATTTTTTTGTTTGTTTATTTAAAGACTTTGTGTGAAGACCTACAAGTATGCAGGTTATTTTCTCTCTTTAAGTCTTAAAAATTTGGAATAGGCCAGCTATCAATAGTCCTGTGTAATAAATAAAGCCATTACATCTAAGAAAATTCTCAGAGTATTGTAAAAGTGAATACACATGATCACTTGGACACACATTATTTGACAGCAGATTGCTTTCTTCCCTAAAGCTTCACACATATAGTTTCACTTTTTGGAATCTAACATTGCTTCCTAAAATTAAAACATCCAGGTGTGTTTGGTTTGACCAATTGCACTAAAATACCATTTTATTTTTTCACTCTTATTCTCCAACATTGATGTTTTAAAGTCACTTTTCACTGTGCATATTAAACTGCTGTTTTTATCTTTTCCATGCCTGTCTTTGCCTGGACTTCTTATTAGAGCCTCAACGAGATTTGAACAGTATAAAGCAATCGTGGAACAGAAAAGAAGAGAAAGAATTCTTGGCTGGCAGCAGTGAGAAAGCCTGGGTATCTCACTGCTTTGGCTATCACCAAAGTGCCCTCTGTGTGTGAAGGGCCATGGGCAGTGCTGAGTTAGTCACTAGACAATGAAGAAAAACGCAGTGACTATTGAGGACCTGACCAAGCTGACTACTAGTCTCACTACACCCACCTCAGGCTTCACTAGAAGAAACAAACCAATTCTGATGGGGATTTTTGACATACATACTGTCAGAATGTCTAGTCAAATATGTTTCTCCTACGGGTTTCAAAGCAAGTGACTCAGCTGATCAGTCCTTTCCAATCTAAAGTCACACTGGGACCTGAGACATCTCTGGTATTTAAAGCATGCATCTTGAAACTTAAGAAGCTATGCTAGTACTGGGCTCAAAATGTCCTCTGCCACATTCTACACTCCAAAACAAGGCTGCAGTTTGGAAGAAGAGGCAAACAGCTATGTTGTCAGATGTACACATGTACTCACTCCAGGCTTATTTTATAATCCAGGCAGTGTTTCCTATATGTGATACTGTGTGTCTATGAGCCTATGACATTGAGACTCAGATGAACACTATGCACATTCTCACCACCTCCCCACTAGAAATGCTCATTTGTGCCACATTTTTCATTCAAAGGACACTCGAGCAAATAAGGTAAATGGACACTCTAGAGCAAATAAGGTAGACGAACTGCTGGCATAACCTGTCTTCAAGTATTCTAGTTCCTTATTCTGCAGAAATACCTATTAGTAAATAGAAATAGATTACACAAGTCTCTTTCCCACCTCTACTCTCTTATAATTGTACTGGATTTCTGGTGAATCGGGAAGTGGCACCCTGACCTCAGTTTATCATTGCATTTAACACTTGCTTTTTCTAGAGGGCTTCTGGCCCTCTAGAAATCTGAGTTTGATTCCAGAGATCAATCTCAAAACTTCTTATTGCATCCTATCTCACTTGATGTTAGCATCTGCCTTCCCCCACCCTCCTGTGATAGTCAACAAACCCACCTGGATTGGCTGTGGAGACACCATGGTTTCCAGCAGGGCCTGTTTGCAGAAATGAACTGAAAACCATTGATTAACTTAACACTTGTCTTTGCAAAAACATTTTGGTCACAGCTTCTGCACACACACACACACACACACACACACACATACACACACACAGAGCAGCAGCAGCAGCAGCAGCAGCTAACACAAAAACCATTCATCATTGTTAACCAGATCTTCAATCTGTCTTCTTCATCTACTTTGACCAAAAATGCTGAATAAGAAAAGTGTCCGGTGTTTCTCTCTGTTGTTTTTCATTCTTTTTTACTCAAAAGTCCTACAAGAGCTTTATAGGGTAGCTTTTTCTGAAAAACCCACAGACTAGATAGAAAATTCAACTGTAAGCTAGCCATCCATTAGAGTTTTTCCTTGCTACCATGGATGACATGTAAAGGTGCCTTCTTTATTAGCTCAGGAAAGAAGAGTTCCAATCCAGTCAATGTGAAGCAGCTAGTGTTCTGGAAAATGAACCTAGGAAACTTTTCTCACCATCGTGAGCTGAGCTAACCTGATAGGCCGTGGGAAAGGACAGCATATTACTCTGGGTAAATGAGAAGCACACAGAAAATAAAATTGTTAGGTTTTGCTTGGAATTGAAAATTGTTGAAGGTTGAAGACTTTAATGTAGGGAGTTTATCAACAGCCACAGAATCAGTGGCTTTATCACGCAGCAGTGAGGTCTGCAAAAAGCCACTTCCTGCTGATGAAATTATAGACCTAGAGATTTGGGTCCAGATTTTATACTCAGGAAGCCCTTGAAAACTTGTTTTCTGCTGTCATGCTGAGGGAATTAATAGATTAGACATTAACCACTAAAATTTTTTAGGTATCCCCCCCAAATATGGCATCTAGTGAAAGAGCAGAGTGCCCTTAAATTTCATAATATAATATGGAACACTTCATTTTATATGAAGGTCATTTGTAATAGATTCTGAAGCAATGTTTTACATGGGGTAAACACCTAGCAAATCGGTGGATCATGCCTTTAATTTAAACTTGTCTTATTCCCTGTAAAAAGAGAGGGAGTGACTATGGGCCAAGCTCAGGTTGGATAATATTTTTCTGTTATGTGTATTTTCTATTTGTTAATATTAAATTTAGAATTCCATAGATGTCCATACTGATATACCGTTCAAATTATTTTGTGAATTTAAAAAATATTGTAATTGAAACAAACAACAAATAATTTAGAGACTTAAATATATATCCCTTTGTGGGGTTAATTTGGTTTTTACATTTTTTGTACAGTGCTGTGAAAATATTAATTACAGTCATTGAATATTTATTGAGCAACGGCTACATAGTAAAATTATGTAAGGTAGGCAAAAACTAAAATGATTGTTAAATTCAATAGAGTCTATTCTTGTGGGCATTGGATACACACACACACACACACACACACACACACACACACACACACACATATATATAGTGTTTGAAAACTCATGGAATTGAGCGTATTTATTATCATTCAATTAATATCAGAACAGAATCTCTGACTTAATATCAGAATATTCTAAGGGAGACATAGAAGTAAAACAATAATCATAATATTGTGTGTTACATTTACATTAAAAATGTGCTCAAAATATTAAGAATGCTTAGAAGAAATGCTCTGAAGAGGACACTTAACTTTGCTAAGCAACTTCTAAGATGTGGCGATTCTTCAAATAGATCTTTAAAAAGTTACAATGGGAGAGAAGTTTATTCCAGGCAAAGGAACAGCTCAGAGAACTCGGTATTCAAAGGGATAAACAGATCAGAAGGGCTGGACTAGACTGCGTGTAGAGATATGATGAGAGATTGGCTACAAAGGAGAGCTAAAACCAGAATATTAAGGACTCCTTCAAGTCTAAACTTTACCATAAATCAATTAGAAATAAAGAACTTGAAGAGGTAAAAGTTGATTAGAAATTTTGGGTAGAAACACTATGGAGGATGAATAGAAGGCTAACCAAACTGAGACAGAGACTAGAAAGAAGAAGTCATTCTGCAATGTGATCCTCACCAGATCTTTATATTTTTTACTGTTTATTTTTAGTGGTATGTAATACCTATAAGAAAGATTAGCAAATTCAGGAAGCAGAGTTTAACTTGTGCTATTCAAAAGTTGTTTGCCAGCTTGAATGTATTGGCATGGATTGACTTACCCCAAGAGTTAGTTGACTATCCTCATGCCTCTGCTATGAAATGCAAAACATATTCATTTCAACTACATTGTCAGAAATTTAAATAATCATCGCTTATCTCTAAGAACCAATAACTGAAAGAAAAATACTTCATCTTAATTAAAATAAAATGTTCATCCTGGCAAGATTAATTTGCAAATTCTTCTTCCTTACTAAGGAATATCCACTCTTCTACTTTTAGATGTTCCACAAACATCACATTATTTATTTTCAAAGCCTTTCTATGATTACTTAAGACAGTTACATTAATCCCTTATGGAATTGCCATCAGGGACATTTCTAATATCATTCTATATGGAATTCTTCTTTAACATTACAGACTCAAACAAACGGGTTAAAATGTTTTTCTGTGCATTGGCTGCATGACCTTGGGCAAATTATTTAAACTTTTAATGGTTTCATTTTCTCCTCACTAAAATGAATATAGTAAAAGCCTAATAGATTGTGTGTAAGGATTTGGCAAGAGAGCCTATATGAGTTACTTAACACAGTACCTATCACTTAGTAAGCAACCAATAAATAAATCTTAGCATTTTTTGGCTTTCGAGGATAGGATTTGGCTTGGGAAAAGTTCATTTAAAAATGTAAAAGAAAATTAATCTGTGTGCCCACAATGGAATAGACCAATGATTAGTGCCCATTGAGAAATATTGGCTTAGAGAAAAGTTAGAAATCTTACCTGTGACTGGCTTCACAGATGTTTTCCCTTTGAAGAAATGATCTCATTGTAGGAAAAAAGAAATCAAATCCCTAAGATATAAATGTCTGAATTTATGTTATTCATAAGCTGCAAGACCATAACTTTAAAAAAAAAATTGTTGTATCCTGAGAGGGCAGAGTGTAAGTCTTTTTAATTATACATTTGAAAAATAAGATCTTAACTTTTAATCAGGAATATAAAAATCTTCTTCAATACCTCTAATAAGTAGAAAGAATAATGCAATTTAATCTGAGAAAAATAGACAAAAATAAATAATTCTCCCAGTTTAAGGCTGAGATCCTTGACATATATCATTTAAGAAATTTAAATGTGTACTCAATTATTTTTTCCAAAACATTCATATATGTAAAATATATATTATATTTTAATTGATATTTTATGAAAAAGATATAAACCATGAATTCATAATATAGTTAATACAAAATAGCTTTCCCTTATATTTTTGTCATTTAATTATGAAGAATTATTTTTAATATATGCAATATATGCAACTACATAGTAAGGTTTTTTGTTTAATTATGAAGACTTTTAGAAAGAAATTATAGAATAAATCTAATAAACATAAACAACTTTTTAGAAAAACAAAATCACATCTTAAAATACTAACATCTTTTTAGTTTCCTTTTGATTTCTAAATTGTAATTACTGCCTTACATATAGTGCATAGAACTGATTTTTATTTCCCTCATGTTTTTACAGTCAAGACCTGCAAATAAGTAAGAGTGGTTTTCTCTACAGCAAAGGTCAACAGATTGAACAAAGTTAGAGAAGCTGCCCAGCATGAAATTTAACATTATAGGGGACTGCACTTTAATAAATGTATATAGAAGTTTTCTATGGAAGCAGATTTGTGTGTGTACCTTCATGGGATCACTTATTTACAATAGCTTACAGTACATTTGCCAAAACCTACATCATACTAATGCAATTCTGCTTCCTACTTATACATGAGTTTTCAAAGTGATTTCCAAGTAGGAGCTATTATCCCTGCTTCCCATACACACTAAATGATGCCCACACACAAAAATAAACAGAAGTGACTTTCCCTAAGTTGCAAACTTCATCAAGCCACCCAGAGAACACAGAAATATTAACTCCTCTTTTGCCCAGGAATCATGAACACTGCTGTTTTCCTATATTTAAGGCCATCTGAGTATCAAATTAATATCAGTTTTTATAGGCAGCATTCCAGAATCATTCAGAAGTTACCATTATTTACATTTTCACCTTCAACTTCAATTTAAAGTACTGTCAGATGGCTTCAAGGAGCCTCTGCTAAATATTGAGGAAGGCTTTTATCACTTATAAGCCGTTTGCTTATTGCATAAAGCACATCCTCCTGGAAATAAAAATTCACTTGAGCAAAGGAAAAGTTTTCAGAAATCTATTCAATGAAGAGTTAGGTAGAGTGTGGGAATCCAGCCATATAGTGACTGCCAAAGTATAAATGGGCCTGGGATATTTTTCAAGTCTAACTACCTGGGAAGATTATTGCTTCTGTTGGTCAGAATGATTGACATTTTGAGCATAGCTGAAGATTCAGAAACACTTTTTCCATTTTCAAGATGTAGAAATCAACTCTTCATTTAATTACTATGAGTAGAGAGGTGAAATTTAATATTACCTTTTTATTTAATAGCTCTCCCTATATGCTAAGTAAGACATAAGTTGTGTAGAAATCTAGTTTCATTCATTACAGCTTCAGCAGTTGGAAGTATTGAAAATTATCATTCAATTCATTAATAATTCAGCAGGACAGAATTTAATTCTCATTTTTCCTTATATCTTAAAAATAAAGCAAATTCCATAATCAGATAAGTAATACTATTTTCTACTATTAGGAATTAAATTCATATTTTGAAAAGAATTTCTGCTAAGTGATTATTGTGAAAGATGGGTCAGGAAAGAACCCTTCTGTCCCATGGAAGTATCTGAGGTATGCTTTGTGGCTGCTGCAGCCTCTCCTGTCTGTTCTGTTTGTTCATTGTGTGTTTCTCTATGTTTCTTTTTCATTCATCAAATATAATGTTACTGTCTGGTATATAATAGGTATATGCAAAAATCACAAATTATCTTCCTTTGAACAGATATATTTTTACTCAGATTATGAGAAGTTCTGAATATGATAAGACTGACATAGCATATTTTATAGATAAAAGAAGATCCACTTTCAGTGGTTTGTACCTTTTTTGTTGCAACATAAAAACAGGGAAAGGAAAATGCAATTCTTATTCATAAATATTAACCATTGTGTTTTCCCGTGACATACTTTTTTGTGAAAAAGGCATGCTACTGACTACTAAATTCCATAGCCCTTTTCAGATCTGTACTTTAATTTTCAAAAAGTACAAATGTAAAATAAGTGGAAAAAAATTACTATGCAGTGTCATAAAATTATTATTTTTTTCCTTCTGGAAACAGCTGGTTTTAGAGCTATCTAGTTTCCCCTGTTGGAGTTGATGAGGTCACTATCACCTCAACTAGCAAAGGAAGTGGAATTCTTTTCAATGGCTTTGTTGCTTTGGATGTTATCCAGTGACGAAATAAGAACATTAAATCTGATTCCTGACAGATTAGCAAAGGAGGAACAACTTTGTAAATACCCTGATTTAAAAACATATTTATTTACAGATGCATACTGTCAGATATTTAGGGTCAAAATATATGCTTATTTACTTAGCACATTACTTAGTTTCTGAAATTAAACTGAATCACATTTGTTTTCATGATAGATTTGTTATTTTGCAATATTCAACTTCTTATTTCTCATAAGTAAAAATTTATTTTACCAGCCTTGGATTTAACTCTGAAAATATATTTCATTCAAGCCATAATAAAATAGAGACAAGTTTTTTCTTAAAATACATGTTAATTTTTTTATTTAAAAAAAATTTAAAGAATTTTGGCTACTGGAAGCAAGACCATTGAAAGTGTAGTTTAATTTAGAAATGCTGTAGAATACCAAAGCCCTTTAGATGTGAAACAGAAAATTATAACTGCATAAATAATTTTGCTGATGTACATCAACATCGATAACTTAAATAACTGTATTATATGTTTTATGTTTTGTCTTGCTTTGGTCTTTTTTTGGCTTATCTGCTAACAGGTGAATGTAGTTTATTGAGGATTAAAACATACATTGAAAACTGTAAATGTGTTTATTAGTTACCTTATATTAACTCTATTAGCAATGTAAGAATTAGTAGCAAAATATAGTTAGCTAGAATATTGAGTACAATTTTGTACTTACTTCAAAGCATAAATAACTTGACATTATGTTGTGGACAAGTAAGAGATGAAATTGTGAGCCTGTACTAATTTGTAAAATTAATTTGAGAAGTTGTCGAACTATGAACATCAACTTTTGTATTATAGAAAGAAGTTAATTTAAAAGAATAGGACAAGGTGAACTTTTTTAAAAAAATTGCTGAAGTGGGACTATGTAAGACAAAAAGCATTTCCAGAGGTTTGACTTTCACTAGAAGGTCTCTCTGTGCCTCTCTTTTCCACCATTCATACTGTTAAAAAAAAAGACAACATCGAAATATTACCATCAGCATTATTGACTGTTGAAGGTTGAGCCATTGTTATAAGTCAGGCACTATGCTGGATGCTGTAAACTTATGTCCTATCTCAAGGTAAAGCCACTGCATGTTGCACACACAGTTTGGTTCACAATCTTTAAGAGCAACAAGAATGTTTGCCCAAACTTAGTCACATCACTGAGCAAATCTACCTGATGGAATGAGCTTGGGATGTCTGAGAAAGCAAAATGCCAATTGACAGTAGCAGTTGGTGGGTCCTGTTTTTTATCATCATAGTTGTATAGCTGTGCTGACTTCAACTTTTTTCAGTTCAGAACCTTTCTTCAAGAGGTCCTTCCTCTTTGTGAAGCGGTCCTTCTTCAGTTTGGGACTCTTTAGTTGACCTGATTGAGTCCTGCTCTAGCTATACTGGCTCCTGTAAACCAACTTATTACTACAGCGTTTCCCTATCAAAACAGGTTGATTTATTTCAAGCCAATCTTAGAATATACAATTATGTGACAACATAAGTGATGTTAGTATGGAAGAGATAGAAGTTTGCCATTTATATAGTGCATTGTGTACATAAACTTTGCAATGCACATTCTGGAAATCACTTCATGGCCTATGCAAATTTAAGGACACTCTTAATCTGCAATATGGTCTTCCTTCTTTCATACTATATATGCAAATTTGAATATGTTCGGATTAAAGGTAATGTTTCAAAATTTATCAGAGCCTTGGATCAATTACAATTGCTGTAAGTCAGGCACTATGCTGGATGCTGTAAACTTACGTCCTATTTCAAAGGTAAAGCTGCAGCAACCTGTACACACCATTTGGCTCAAAAGCTTTAAGAGTAATAAGAAGGTTTCCAGCAAATCTCATTTCTTTTCTTATGCCCAGAGATGTGCTTAAGAAAAAACAGGTAAGAAACGCAGCCTTTCAGGTTCATAAACTTTCATCAAAGTGATTGTGGAGTTTCTTGCTAGGTGATCACAGGCTTCTTTTTTTTTCCTTTTTAACCTCTGTAGAAATTTAACAGCTGAGACATTCCCTTTAGATATTTACTTTTTCTAAATAGGGAATTTGAAAGTTTTTTTTAAGTAAAGCAGTGCCCCAGCTAAACAACTTATAGGAATATGTAAATTGAAGTTGAATTTCATACAATAAAATACATGTAAGCACTATTTTGCTAACACCTTAGATTTTAGATAATTTCTTGAGGTGTAGTCTGTGTAAGATCTGATGACCACAAGTGGTGTAAGTTATCTTGATTGAAATAAATTACTATTGATAAACATTTGGATGCATATTTTACATCCTTTTGTGAACTTCTAAAAATACATGACATTTTTGGCTGGAAAATATATTAATTTAAATTTCTTCAAAGTTATCCCTTATAATAAATGCCATCTGACATTTTTGGGAAATAAGCTTATTTTCACCAAAACCAATTTGAAAATATTTTGTGTTTTAGTATTTCTTGCTTTCATTGCAATGGACAATAGGTCTATCTTTTGGCTACATTAGCAAATGAGAAAACACATACTATATCTCAACACTCCAGAAAAGAAATTCTACTAGATATTAAAGACTATTTATTAGTCTACTGATTAAATTCTACCTCATTCATTTTTATCTTTAGAATAATTAGACACTCCATCTATCTTCTCCTGCACTTACATGGTGCCTCCAAGAATTCCTAAATACACAGTGAGAATGTGCAGCAATAGGTTTACAATATCTTACTCTGTCTCTCACAGACCAATTATAAATAGGAAGATATGTGTAAGTGTTGGCACTAAGAAATGGTGTCGCCTTGTGCATGTCTGTTTTCTCCTCTGCTGGCTGGTGAACTGTAATAGCCAACAGAGATGCTTTATTTGTTTGAACCTGAAAAATGTTCTCTGTCCCTGGACTCCCGTTGAGTCCTGAGTTCCTTCCTGTTTCCAGCCACTTACCCATACAGAGTTCCTGCTGGGTCTGGACAACATAGTGTTTCTGGACCTGCCCAATGCCAACACTCTATTTTTAATACATCAAGCTAATGTCCAAGCTAGACTTTTACCATGCACAATTATGCAAGAAAAAGCTTCTATAAAGACTGTGAACATGAACTTAAGATACTTAAATATTTATTCCCAATATTAGGAAAGCAAAGAATTCTATATCAAGTTGAATGGAAGAAATTATATAAATGAAGGAAATTGTTGCTTAAAAGTTAGACTTTCTGTGGTGGTAAATCTGTTAATTAATTTGAGACACAGAAAGTATTTACAAATTTCAGCTTTAGGAGAAAACAAACCTATACTGTAAGCTTAGTCCAGAAAGAATGGTGCTAATGATGGGAAAAATTGAAACAATGGCTGATTTTAACCTCTAAAGAAGAGATAACCAAGTTATTCTGTCTCAACTTACATTGACTATCATGTCAGAAAAATTGCGTTTCAAGTAAACAGAAATTTGAATATGAGTCTATAATGTAATAGACAAAAAAAATAAAATGATTCATGCTAATGTTATAACAATTGGAGAAGGTAGGCATTAAGATATACTTGTTTTAAAAGCAATATAACTCATCCTCGGTGAATGTTGACAAAATAGCTTCAAAATTGCATCAAGTGAAGGCGTGTTGTGCAGGCATTTAGCTAGGAATTTCCTGACGTTAGCCCCTAGATGACCTCATGGTTAAATGGCTAAAGCAAACTAAAAGGAATTTAAATCTTACATGTTTATGGTGCCATTCACACTTTATTTATTTATTTTTGTTAGCGTGGATTAATATAATACAAACCAGGTACCACACTGCGGGACAATTGTAATACTTTGAAATGTTATATCAGAAAAAAATCAGAAAATCCTTTTAGTTTTTTTTCTATTGTGTATGCTATTTTCGTCAATTTAAAGTGTAGCATGATTAACTTATGAAGATAGAGCCACAGTTCAGAAATATCATAAATTGTCTTTTTCCTAAATTCATATGTAAGTTGCCAGTTGAACATGAATCATAAGAGAATCTTTTTTTGTACACTCATATGTTAAAAATTATTTAAAATTTGAGAATAAAAACAAGTGAAAATAGAAAATATACATTTCCTTGTATAAGAATTGCCACAGTAATGGAATTTTTAACCCTCAACAATTTTTCAGGGCAAGAATAACACAGAAGCAGGTATTGCTGGATGTATCTGATATATAGAAAAGAAAAAAATGTTTTGCATGTAACATCTATTGCATCTGGAAGTGTAGAAACTGCTCAGCAACATTCCCACACATTTAGACTGGCAGTCCAAACAATATTATAATTCAATAGAAAAAATTCAGGCATTCTATTTATTCATCTTGAATGAAATATTCATTCAATTTTATATTTTAAAAAAGAATATGATCTTTCAACAGCTTCATCTGAAACCATTTAAAAATCAAAGTTACCATCTGAGAAGCTATTTTCTTTACGGCATATTCATGCAGCTTTAAACTTCCTTGAGCCTTATTTTTCTAAAAAATATCAGGTGTGTCTTACCAAGGAGGCACTATTCCAAGATCCAGGAAAGTGAGTTTCCACCATTTCAACCTGTAACATTTGTTTAATCTTGTTCATTTGCATTTCACAACTACTTAATCTCAAAATGAAAAAAAAAGCAAATATATCTTGTATAGACCTTCCTGCTATTTTCAGTTTCAGTGTAGTTCATCTCTCTCTCTCTCTCTCTCTCTCTCTCTCTCTCTCTCTCACACACACACACACACACACACACACACACACGCAAATAATCATTTTTAGCATTAACGTTTGTGGTTAAGGACCTTAGGCCATCCATCTGCATACACTGGTGTTGGGAAGGCCCATGGCCAATCTTTAATATGGGAATGCTAACATAAGGACCAGGTCTAAAACACCAAGCAGATGAAGCCCAAGATATCAGTTGCCCTAGTTTCAGAACAGCCACAGTTTGTTTATAAATCATTTTCAGAGAACCCTGCTGACGGCCACCAACTAAAGAGGAACTCCAAGTATGTGACAATGCTGAAGATTACCACCAGAGGGAAAAAAAAAAGAAGAAGAAAAAGAACTTGATTCACACCTGGGCTATTGTCATGGCAAAATACACTTACTTTCTATTCTTTGCCTTTTGTTTGATGCACTATGTTGAATGAAAAGTTCATACATTTTAAAGCCATTACAACTTTGTACCTTAATTTCTAATGCATGGCCCAGAAAAGGAGAGACCCACTTACTACCTTTCTTGTAGGCTTCCAGGGTGAATAAAATGAGTATTCACCAAAATCTATTCTACTCCATTCTCCCTCTGGCTCAGTACTTTACCAAGGTCATGTCATGTGATTTGTTGAACTGTTCTCTGATGTGGGCATGGCTCTTAGCCCCACTTTGAAGACAAGGAAACTGAGACAGGTAGTTGATTCTCCTAGAGCCATTAGGTCAATGAGTAACACAAGCCAAACCAAACATTTTGGTACTAAGCTTTTCCCACAGCACAACATTGTTTTTCTACATGATCCACCCTGATTAATTTCAAAAACAAGAGGCTATGTAAATTAAGTTCTAAAATATTGAAAATTCTAGTTTCACAGATTTATTGTGTGTTTGAATATAAATAGACTCTCTTATCCATTCTCCATTCACCTGACTAAGCAGAATCCTATATCTTTCATTCATTTTTAACATTCTTGAGATTTCTCAATCTGGGTGTCTGTATCTTATTTATATATTCATTTTCTCTGAGGTATTGCTTATCTTACATCAGCGTTTTCAAAGTGAGTGCCATCGAACCTACATGTCCAAGGCACTTTGGGGACCACTGTGGAAGATCATCTGTGGAAGGTCTTCAGGGTGGTCTTTGGACACTTTCACTTTTCTTTAATATATTGACACATACATATCATATCAATTTTTTAAAAGTACTTGGTAAAAAGAAAGAAAGTGAAGAGGGAGGGAGGAAAGGAGTAGGGAAAGGAAAATAAGCAAAGAGGCACTCTCCTAGCCCATGAAGGTGTTACTATTAGTAAGAAATTTGAATTTGGAATCAAGGGGTCTTCCTGAGATAAGAGATACTGAGAGAACAGAATAAAAATGTTCATAATAATATTGGATCCTGTATTGTGCAATTGCAGTGACCTATCTGACATTTAAGGAAGAAAGGTGAGCTTTGAACGTCTTAATACAAACAAACTTTTCTTTTGCAAGGGTTCAGCCTTAAGCAAGGGGAGGGTCTGTGCAATACTATGAAGACTGTCCAACTTCTTGAGAGCCCTACAATATCTTGTATAATGCACACCTTACACTCTGCTAACACAAGTCTTTCCTATGCCTATGTTTCTGACTTAAAGAAATTTCAAAGAATCCTCATTATTTTTCCTATGATGACAGTGAGGTGTATTATCTAAAACACTCGTCTTCCACCACGGGTAACTTGGCCATCACCCCGACTCTCGGGGGATATCGGATGTCTGGAGACTGGTATCTAGTGCATACAGCTCAGAAATTCTGCCAATTATCCTACATTGCACACAAGAGTCCCTACAAAGGATTTTTCCAGCACAAATGTCAATAGTGTCAAGGTTAAGAAACTGATCTAAGAGCACACGGCTGTGAACTTGAGTACTGCATGAATCCCTTCACCTAATTCTATGTTCCCCCACATCTGAGCTTCGCAGTGAACTTATAAAAGTTTTCTGCAAATGTTATCATTGGTTGTAGATGGGGCAGAATAAATGGAAATACATCTGCTTTCCAGAGAGAATTAGGAAACTAGAGAGGAAGGGTGGAGGCAAGATGCCATTAGTACAGAAGGTCCAGTTAACCACCTTAGAGACCATTGAAGCATCATCCCTCCAACGATGTATTATTAGGTTTTTCACGTTTTCAAACTTTATTTAAACTGAATGTATCCCTCTTAGTAGGCTTTTGGACATTCTTGACATGCCTTTTTACATTTCTGAGTTTCACTCATGCTGTTATATGTAGCTATAACTTTTTCAATTTCATTGCTATGTAAGTATCTCATTATGTGAATGTACTCCAGTTTATTTTTCTATTCCACTGCTGTGGATATTTCTTGTTTCCAGTTTCTCACTATTAAAATTATTCTGTGATAAACACTCTTGCTCCTGTCTTTTGGTGCACTTATAAAAGTTATATATTATATATATAATTTATATACTTAAATTTATATAAAAATAAATTTAAAATAAATTACATATAAAATATTTATGTTCACTATATATATTCTATATGTATATATACACATATATACATATATGTGTACACACGCACACACACACTCACACACACACCTTGGAATAGAATTGCTAGGTCACAAAGCACAATCATATTCAAGTTTATTAATAATCCCAAAACAATTACGTCAATTTGCATACCCATCAACCATCAAAAGTATTCCAGCGACCTACAACTTCATTGACATTTAAATTTTTGTCAATCAGGGAGATATAAAAAACTCATTTAAAAAATTTTCATTGCTTTGATAACTAATTAGATTGAACTTTTTTTCTCCTATAGTCATTCTTGATTCTTCTTTTGTGAAATATCTATTGGAGTTTTCGTCTGATTTTTCTAATGATTATATCTTATTGCCTCATATATATATATATTTATTTACTATTTGTCTATTTCTAGAGAGATAGAGAGATTCTAGATGCTAATTCTTTGGAGTTTTATATGTTACAGATATTTTCTTTAATGTTATGCCTTGTCTTTTCACTCTATGCATTATTACATTGGATGTACAGAAGCTATTTTGTGTGTTAAAATTTATCATTTTTTCTTTTATTGATTTCACTTTTTGTTTCTTTTTTAATAGATCATTTTCTATCTCAAGGTCACAAATACATCTGAATATATTTTCTAATATTTTATAAAATGTATTTTACAAAAGTTTTATAGTTTTACCTTTCACATGATGGTCTTTTATTTTCCTGGAATTAATTTTTGTGAAATGTGAAACAGGGATCCATTTTTTTTTAGGATTAATAGCCAATTCTCCCAGCCTCATTTAATAAAAGAGCCATCAATCTCTAGTGATCTGTAATAACAGCTTTGCCATAAATCAAGTTTCCATGTTACTGGATCTGTATCTGTACTCTATATTGTGTCCCATTGATCAGTTAATCTACTCCTTAATCAATATCATAGTCTTAATTACTATAGCTTTAAAATTAATCTTGACATCTGGAGGGTAAATTACCTCCCCGTTTAGTTCTTCAGAACTGTCTGCACCACTCTTTGGCTTTGTGCTCTTCCTTATCAATTTTAGAATCAGCTTGTTAAGTTTATATGCACTCAGAGACATGCACAAACCTGTCCTGATTAAGTTTGCATTGAGTGTTTATATTAATTTTGGTGGAAACTGCCATGTTTCTGGGACTTTCTTTTTCCTAAAGTGAAACCATTCTTTTATAAAGGGTTTAAAATAAGGTGTTTCAAAAACATTTTGTAAAATTTATTTCTAGATTATTTTAATATCCAAAGCTATTAGAAGAGGTAGCAAATATACTTGCTGCTCATGTTGGGTGCCCAGAAATATAACTGATTTTTGTACGTGATTGTTTAATCTAGTGACAATAAAGACATTTCATACATTTTAATAATTATCCATTTTTACAGTTGAAAAATTATGTTATTTCATTTCATCCTTTTCAGACTTCATATTTACTTCCTTTTATCTTTTCACTATTCTCTCAAGGTCAGTATTATTACCATGAAGTCAGATGTTTGCTCTATTTTTTTGTCATTTTGATTTGTTTCGTTTTGAGAGGGATAGTGTATGCAACAATTATAAAAGTAAAAAAAAAATGCTTGTTTTAGCTTGTCAATTTTTATTACGACTAGATTTTAAATTTTATGAAACTGTCTCTGTATTTGATTTTTCTCCTTCAATCTGTGAATATGGTGAATTGAAGTTTGTTAATTCCTAATTAACCAAACATGTAATAGTTCAAACATAATCCAAGCTAAGGTCAGGGTAGGTAATGAGATTGTTGAAGACATCTCTCACCTTCAAAGAGTCATTTAGAGACAATCTGACTGTGATCCTTTCATCTTCAACATTTGTTTTCCAACATCAATTTGATACTAGTTATGACCATTGCTATCCAGGAATAAGGAGAAACACACATGGTAGGTTTTCTAGGTCAGGTTTGGAATTTATACAAACCAGTCTGTCTCATGTGCTTCTGAATAAAGCCCAACCAACATTTCCTATTCTCAGCTAGCGAATGTTCTCCAGCATGGTGCCCAGGAAAAAATAAGTATAAATTTGTTGAGAAATCAATCACCTTGCTGTAGGAGGTGGATAATATGAACTGATTTTCTAATTTTCAAGCAATCTTTGCTTAATGTACCGAACTAGATATATTTTGAATACTAATCTTGATGTGACTGGCTAATAATTTTATTGAACTTTTGCATCTTTTTTCAAGATTAAGATTGGTCAAAATTTTTCTAAACTCGGTAAGGCATTATTGTTGCCATGGTCAAGATTTCATTTTGTTTATTTATATATTTCCTCTTATACGCTTGTATTTTTATGAGTTGATCTGGAATCTTTTCCTTTGAAAAATTACACATGTACATGCATGCACACACACACACACACACACACACAAAACACATAGAAGAAGTATGGATGTTAAAGACTCCTGGTGAAGACTCAGAAGGAAGTGAGGAGCATGATGGGGAAACCTAAATCATCTTCAGGCATATCTAAATCAACATGAACAGACTGTTTGTATAAGTAGGAATCTTACAAGCTCTTCTGGTGCAGACTCAGAAAGAAAGGTAAAATATGCACATGTAAACTGAAAGAAAGGAGATCATTGTTACGTACATACATATACATACATATACATATATATATATATATATATATACACACACACACACACATATATATATAGTGCAGGCTTACAGGAAAGTATTTTTTATTGTCTTCCTTAATTTTTAAAAACAATTACAGTGAACAGTTATTTATTTACAGTTATTTATTTATTTCAAACATTTATTTACAGTTATGTATTTACAGTTATTTATTTATATTTACAGTTATTTATTTCATCACTTTAAGTATTCATTCCATCTTCTTCTGGCTTCAGTTTTTTAAAGTGAGATGTTTGTTAGTTGTCAGGGTTTGTATTCCTGCCCTGAAAGCAATAGGTCTTTTTCCTCTTTCTGCTTTTAAGAATTTTTTGTTTGTGTTTGGCATTCTGCATGCATTTTAAAGCTCTATTAGCAAGTGTTTGCATGTTTAAAATGATATTGTCTACATGACCCAGAAGAAGGAATATTAGTGGGCATAAAGGGAGATTTTTCATAAAGAAGACTACAATAACTACTATTAACATAGTGATTTCAGATTTCTTATGATCTGCTTTTGCATGGTGTATCTCATTTTCCATCCTTTTACCCTTAGCATATCATTGCCTTTTATTTAAAGTTTGTTTTCTGTAGCCAATACATAGTTGAATCTTGCTTTGTTTCCTATCTGGGTTTCTCTGTTGGTCATTGGGAAGGTCTAGATTTTTCCCACTGATGTAATTACGGATATTTTAAAGTTGTAGCCTGCATTTTTATACATGCTTTCTAGTTGCTCTATCTATTCTTCTTTGTCTTCCTGCCTCTTTTAGAATTGAGTACTTCTGGTATTTTATTTTATCTACTATGGTAGACTGAATAAAGGTAGCCCCAAGAGGTTCACATTCTAAACCCCAAACCCCATAAAAATAACATTATATTACATAGTAAAAGGGACTTTGCAGATGTGATTAACTCAAGTAAATGGAGATGAAAAGATTTCCCTGTTTTAGCCAGAAGGGTTCAATATAATCGCAAAGTTTCTTATAAGAGAGAGGCAGGAGGGTCATAGTCCAGTAGCAGGAGGTGTGATGATGAGAATAGGATGTGGGGGTGATGTCAGGAAGACACCACAAGCCCAGGAATGCAGTCAGCCTCTAGAAGCTCAAAAAAGCAAGGAAACAGTTTCTCCTTCTACTCCTCAAAAGAAGCAGCCCTGCTAGGACCTTGGCTTTACTCTAGTGTTACTAACTTTGAGCTTCTGATCCCAAGAAGTGGAAGAGAATAAATTTGTGTTGTTTCAAGCCACTAAATTTCTGGTATTTTGTTACAGAGGTAATATGAAATGAATACAGATGTTGGCACCTGGGAGTCGGGTGCTGTTGTAACAAATACATGGTAACAATACAAATCCTATAACCAAAACAAATACAGATAACAAATGTGAACCTGGCTTTCAGATAGAATAATAGGCAATTTTGAGGCTCATGAGAGAAAGTCTAGATTGCATTGAAGAACTGTTAGAAATATGGATGTTAAAGATTCTTGGTGAACACTCAGAAGGAAGTGAGGAGCACAGTTGGGAAACCTAAATCATCTTCAGGCATATCTAAATCATCATGAACAGATTGTTGGTAGAAGTAGGAAAGTTAAAAGCTCTTCTGGTGCAGACTCAGAAAGAAAGGTAAAACATGCTCATGGAAACGGAAAGAAAGGAGATCCTTGTTACATAGTTTCAGAAAGCCTCATTGAGTTGTGTCCTACACTTATGTGGAAAACAAACTACTAGTAAGCAATGAACCTGGGCATTTAGCAGAGGAGATCTCCAAGCCTAGTGTTAGAGATGTGACCTGGTTTTCTCTAGCTGCTGATAGAAAAGTGTACGAGAAAAGAGATCATTTGAGGAAAAAACATTAAGCCCAAAGAAACCAGGACTTGATGATTTGAGAAATTCTCAGCCTTCCAGATTATAACAAAATCCTAAATTAGAAGATACACTATCAACAACACATGCTCTAGAGAGAAAGCCAAGGTGTTCCTAGACAGCTTTTGCCGGCACCTTGGAAAGATCAATCGAAAAGTCAAAAAATGTCATCTCAAGGAGGATTAGCCATTGTCTCATGGATCTTTTAAACTATCTCAGCAGAAGCTAAAAATATAGATGGGAGTATCCAGGAAAGATCTGTGGAGAAACCTCTTAACTAACAGAGTGATCCCTATTACATAACACAGGAGACCCACAAGGTTTTTTATGCATGTCAACAAATGCCCTGACAACTTGGGCTGAGAGAAGCAGAAAGGATACCCCCCCCAAAAAAAGAAAAAAATACAAGCTGTCAGATTCTCGAAATACCACAAACAGAAAACAGGCTGTTAGAACTACTCAGCTTCAAGCACATGGTACCCTTCATGAGGAAGAAATGATGACTTAAAGGATAGAGCTGTGAGCCTAGAGGGCAGAGCCTCAGACTACAGAAGATTATTGAAATTAAGTGGGATTTTCCTAGTTGGATTTCAAAATTGTTTGCATGTGTGTTTTTTTTTTCTTCCCCTTTGAAATATCAGTTAAAAATTATCTTATATTTCTTTTATGTTTTCCACTTATCTCAGTGCTGTATTCTGGATAATTTTCCTCAAGGCTAACTTCCTGTTCACTAATTTTTTCTTTAATAAAATAATACATTGTCAAATATTCTCATTGAGATTTTTATAGTAATCAGATGTTTTATTTCTTGAAGTCTTATTTGGTTCTTTCTTTATAAAATTGACTTGGTCATGTTTTTATACTCTACATTTTTCTGATGCTTATTGGCACAAATAGGGCCAATGCCTTCTTGATTCTATAATTATATTATACATATAGAGTTTATATTATGGAATTCTGGTGTTCTCATAATTACATCTTTAGAAATCTTTCCGGATATATAGTTATTCTTTGTTTTGCTGCTTCCTTTTGTTCATAATGCCTTGGTTTTGTGTGTGTGTCATGATTTTTGCCTAAGACCTCATGATTCTTGGAATTTACCTGTGAAAATTCTTTGGAAGTGGAGATGAAGTTGTGTGTTTTTGCAAAGATTTGACTTACTTCTTCAAAAAACCAGAGAGAGAACAAGTGGTATTATTTTGACAAATTAACTAGTATATGGATCTGTGTTGCAAACTTGTGTGAGGAATACCTTATAGCAATGAATTATTAAGGAAGATTTTTTTTCTAGTCTTGATACAGTTACCCTTCATTTCAGACCATTGGTGGAAGGATTGACAAGTTTATTTCTAGTTCATTAAACTGAGAGTGTATACATGGAGTGCCAACTTCAGGAGGGTTCTTTTTTATTTTTTTATGTTTTTTAGTTCTGGAGTACTTGTGCAGGATATGCAGATTTGTTAAATAGGTAAATGTGTACCAAGGTGGTTTGCTGCACCTATCAATCCATCACCTAGGTATTATGCCCAGCATGCATCAGGTATTTTTCCTAATGCTATTTCTCCACCAGCTCACCCTCCAACAGGCCCCAGTGTGTGCTATTCCCCTCCCTGTGCTTATGTGTTCTTATTGTTCACTTCCCTCTTGTAAGTGAAAACATGTGGTATTTGGTTTTCTATTCCTGTGTTACTTTGCTGAGGATAATGGCTTCCGGCTTCATCCATGTCACTGCAAAGGACACAATCCTATTCATTTTTGTAGCTGCATAGTATTCCATGGTGTATATGTACCACATTTTCTTTATCCACTCTATCATTGAAGGGGATTTGGGTTGATTCTATGTCTTTGCTATTGGGAGTAGTGCTGTAATGAACATATATGTGCATGTATCTTTGTGATACAATGGTTCATATTCCCTTGGGTATATACCAAATAATGGGATTGCTGGGTCAAATGGTATTTCTGGTTCTAGATCTTTGAGGAATCACCACACCTTCTTCCATGATGGTTGAACAAATTTACTTTCTCACCAACAAGTAAAAGTGTTCCTATTTCTAGGAGGGTTCTTTTTAACTTTTCCCCATTGTGAGGGCCCTGAGCTTTATCTGATGTCCTTCAACCCCCAAACAACCATAAAAACTAACATTTAAGTTTATTGGTGTCCTAAAGCTATAAGTCATCTTCAGTGTTCACCTTTTGAATGGAATGCTTTCTGCAGTTTTTTGACAAATTGTTGAGGCACTTAAGAACATGATTCTATATATTTTCAGCATTTTTTTAAGATTTTTAAAAATTTCCATAGGTTATTTGGGAACAGGTATTGTTTGGTTACGTAAGTAATTTCTTTAGTGGTGATTTGTGAGATTTTGGTGCATCTATCACCTGAGCAATATACACTGCACTCTATTTGCAGTCTTTTATCCCTCACCCCCTTCCCATTCTTTTCCCCTAAGTCCCCAAAGTCCACTGTGCCGTTCTCATTTTAGCTGTTTTTAGCAAAACAGCAAGCAAGCTTAGGCTGCTAGAGTGAGTCCTTTCATCCCAGGAATTAAAATCTACTTGACATTTATGTAGCATATTTGTTTTCATGAAGGCAATAAATTAATAAATACTGTGCCTACTGTCTATATATTAGTGAGATTATACCATTTCAGATATTAGTAAGAATATCTGTGACATTCTGCAAGAGGAATTTCTAGCCCAATATGTCTACTGCATATATCATCCTGATATTTGCAAAAATAATTTTTTTCTGTAACTCAAGATAGAATGATGGCGTTTGAAAAGAGCAAGCTCTTTTTGCATGGTAAATAAAAAGAACATGCTGGAAAAAGTCAAATTAATAAATGGAAAATCCCAGTGTAACCTCCCCAGACACACTCATATCCACCCAATGAGAAACAATTGTTCACCTGCAAATTACATTTTCTTGACTTGCATAATGATTTCCCATGAACGAACAATCACAAGCTAATATTGCAATTGCACAATTGATTCCTGCATTGCATCCAAGTGAGTCATTCCTGCATTAGGTAGGCAAATGGTTTGAGGTTAAAACGCCATGACCAACAACAGCTCAAAATGTATTTAATTACAAGATTCTAATTATTCACCCTAGAGATCCTGTCTCAATGTTTTTAAGGCAAATAAAGTTTCCTTCTATCTATTCCTAGAAAAGCTAAACCGCTTATTTGAGGTGGCATTTTGTAACCAACTCTTAACAAAAAAGATATTGCAAATAATATGAACTATTAACTTTTAATAAGCTCTCTTTTTTATATGACTCTACTTAAATATGAGTTCTCCAAAATATAATAATATGTACAATGCCATTTCAACAGTTCTAATGTTGTTACTATGGTAGCTTAAGCGCAAACTATACCACACCTGAGTGAGTATCCTAGTTCCCCAGAATAATCAGGTTATTTCATTATAATGTACATACCTGGAAAATAAATTTTAGGGACATGTTAAAAATGACCTCTCAAAAGTAAGAATTAAGCACTTCCCAGGAAACATTAATACTAATGTATTATATGATATTATTGATTAGTGTGTAAAATCTACATTGAGCTCAGCTTTGCTTGTTAAATTTCCATCTAGGGTAAACTATGCCGAGCCCTTCAGAATGTGGTCTCATTCTTGCCGTCTTTATGACTAGTTTTTTTTTTTGAGATGGAGTTTGCTCGTCACCCAGCTAGAGTGCAGTGGTGTGATCTCGGCTCACTGCAACCTTCGCCTTCCAGGTTCAAGCAATTCTCCTGCCTCAGCCTCTTGAGTAGGTGGTATTACAGATGTCCGCCACCATGCCCAGCTAATTTTTTATTTTTAGTAGAGACTGGGTTATGCTGTGTTGGCCAGGCTGGTCTCGAACTGCTATGACTAGCTTCATTTGATGCTTATGAAATGCTTGATATTTAAATCAGATTTTTAATTTTAAATTTCAATACAAAGAATATTGCCAAAGTGACAAGTTAAATCAAAATGAAATATAACCCTATGGTGTTAGAAGCAAAGGAATTTAAAGATGAGTTGATTTAGGACTCACATTGTACAGGTAAGCAAATAAAACCCTAAGGTTGCAAAGTTAATAATGGCTGAAATTGCAACCTGCGATTTTTTTATACAGTGTTCATTACATCACAAACCGTTCCATATTATCTCCCCTATTCAAAATTACATCATTTAAACCTACTAAGGGTCAGTTTCACCTGTGCTTACGATTTTTCCACAGAGACACAAAGAACAAAAACCTAAAAGTGAGACATGACATGAACATCAGATCTCTCTGCATTGAGCTTTACTTGAGTTCTGTACAACCAGAGGACTTTTAGTATTCAACCCAGATATGCACCCTATATTTATGCTGAAATAAATAACTACAGGCTTTGTGAACTTAGAGGCAGCAAATGACATGAGATGCAAATGGACCCAATCTACTCTCATTGCTTTGAATGGTAACTAGAAAACTCCTTGACTACATTTTACATAAATCAAAATCCAAGTGCCTTAAGTCTTATCCTGAAAACACTCTTGGAAAATTACTATTTTTGTGCAAATTCCTAGAACCACAGAACATTGAAAGGACCTTAAGATGATCTGCTGAATCTTGCTTTGTGCTGTGAAGGAGACTAAACCACAGCAGGGTCAAGATTTTGTTTTTGTTTTGGGGTGGGGTGGGGATGGGCATGCAGTTAACAGAACTAGAATTAGAATTCAAGTTGTCTGCCTGCCTGGCCAATTGTTATTAAGTCTCCTCTTTTCAGAGACAATAAAGAAAGACATTAATTCATGTTAGTTTTAGATTCTCTCCAGTCATTCTTTGGAATACTGCTTTATTTTTAGTTCAAATCATGAGATGATCATCATGGGTTCTAATTCTAATACCCAGATTATATCAGTCTTATATTAACACATCAAATTGTTTTCTTTCATTTTTAAAATCTTGCTCCTTTACCAATATCTGCAAGTGAAGACAGATTGCAGATATTGGTAAGGTAGCAATGTTTTCAAAACTGAGGCGTATTCTGCTTCTTAAAAATCACACTTCAGTTTATTCAGCCCTGAAAAAAAAAAAAGCATTACTACTTCTTAAAAACAGAAAAGAGAAACAATCAGAAATTTTCTTTGTTTTATACTGTACAAATGCTTGTAAAGTGCATTTCCATTCCTACCATATCTATTTTGTTTGATTTAAAACATTTGGCACAAATGGGCAAACTCTCATATCCTTAGATTCGGCTAATACTGAAGTTTTAATTGCCTCATCCAAACATAGTAATAGCATGTTGGTTGATTTTACACTACTTTCGAATACATTGAACTACTAAATATGAGGATATCCTTCAATTTAGTTGTGAATGATGATTTTAAAAATTAGCAAAATTTAAATGTACATTGACAAATGCAGTGGTCATATTGATATGATCATATACCATAGCTATCATCTTAATTTCTTCTTCTGTCCAACTACCTTTATTAAATGTTATAAGAAGTCAAGAAGTTCTTTAAAAATTTTATTTATTATACAATTTTCCATTGCATGAAATATTTTTAGAAACATGTCTACTGAGGAAAGTTGCATTAAACCATTTAGAATCAATGAATAAAAAGTCAGGTTGGATAGTATTAAAAACAACTAAAGATTTCAATGATAGAAACACCATGTGATCCTAGGCCAAAGATCTTTAATTGCTGCTAGGATCTTGATTCTGGAAGCAATTGCGAAGATGGGGGTGGGATGGAAATTGTATTAGTTTCTTAGAATTATTTTCATGCAATAAATTTTTCACTTTCACTTTTAAAATCTTCCTTGCATTCTTGTTTATAGTTTTTATATATCTATTGACAGTTTCCATCTCCTCATTAATTATAACTGTTCTCTTCCTTCAATTCCTTGAAAATCCTAGCTGCTAATCTCAACATCTTGGTCTTCTTAAAGTCTATTTCTACTGAGTTATTTCACTCTTGAACATGATTCGCATTTTTCTGTTTCTTCATATGTCTAATAATCTTCATTTATACTTGAAATTTTGAACAATACTCTTTAAAAATTGAAGTTTGAAAATTCTATAGATTCCTCAGAAGAGTGTTGGTTTTTGATCTTGCAGACAACTAAATTGCTGGTTGATTACTATGTACTTGTGGAAAGATAGTTTTAACTTTGCCGGTGTGATTCTGTGTTGGTTTTGCCCTTGTTCTGAAATGAGTCCTTTAATCCTGAGACCAAGACTTTATTCCTGAAAGAATAACCCTTCTGGAATTTCATTCCATTCCTGAGGTGTTTATCAAGCCATTCTAACTTGTCAGAACTCAAAACCCAAACTCAATCTCTTCAGTGGATAATGCCTGAAATCTCTGTTTGGTGCTCTCAGGCTTCCAGCTGTGGCTTTCCATGGACTTCCTTATATTCCCTCATGAATGCACAGTGCCACCCAAGGATTTGTTCAACATTTGAAAGTATTTTTTCTGCAACTCCTCTCCTCTGTTTTACCCTTCTATTTAAGATTTCCCCCTTCATTTCTAAATATTGCCAATGCCCAGCTGGGTGCAGTGGCACATGTCCGTAATCCCAGCTACTCAAGGTACTGAGATAAGAGGATTGCTTGAGCCAGCATTTCAAGAGCAGCCTTAGCAACATAGCAAGATTCAATCAGTAAAAACAAATAAACAATTAAATGGAGAGTTAGAAAAAAAATAATATAAATAAACACACAAACAGTATGGCTGTCCTGAATTCTGTTTTCTGAACATCTCAAACCCATAAGGCAGAAGTTTCTGATTGAGTTCTAGATGTTGCTACTTGAGAACTGGAGGTGCCCTCAAAGGAAAAGCTGTATCAACATGGTTATATCCCAATGTAGCTTCTTTCTCTCAGTTATTAAATCCCCTCCAATTTCTGCCTGCATTTGGTCTCTTTCCAAAGCCTTAAAATAATTGCTTTATTCTTTTTATCTTTTTTAGGCATTTAAAGTTGCTATCCATAGGATGGTTGCTCTCCTGAAATTTACATTATTATCTCTCCTGGAATTCTCTTGTATGAGAACTAAGTAAACATTGACATTATTTAATCCACTATACTTGAGTCATTATCACTATGAAACCAAGCCTAATCCTGACACTGCTAGAGTTGGAATACCCTTCCTGGGAATGGAACTTCAGCCTTGTGATGAACATGAGATAGAAAGAATAGAGAGTTCTGTGAGAAAACAGGTACTTCCAACACCCATCACTGGAAGTGCAAAAAGCAGCCAGTGGAGGAAAAAAAAGGCAGTTTTCCCAGCTTTGGCAATAAAAATTCTCATAAATGATCACATTAGTTTGATACAGAAAAACTAAATGGGACACTAGGAATGACACCCCATTTTTATCTATTCAATGGTCATTAATTACAAATTTAGAATATTTTCAAAACATAAAATACACTGTTCCAAAATCATATGATACAATTTGGCTGTCCATAATACCCAATTGTGCGTTAGAAAAACGTGCTCACTATCTATACACACCATTCAGAATGCAAGATGACTTTTAAATTATATTTCCTGTTTTCTTTCTTCTATCTTGGATGTATTTTTGTTATCACTTGCCTGAACATGTTAGTAGAATGGCTACACAGAGTACTTTCTCTCAATCACGCATGCAGATATAGACATATATACCCACATATAGAATGTTCTTACCTGGGATTTACAGCTAAGGCAGAAACAGGTGTCTGGACCCAGAAAAATGATCAAAAACTCTTAGCTGGTGCTACATCCCTGGCTAGAATGTCCCCAAAAGAAACTATTCACCCTTAATTAAGTCCTACTTCTGGCCAGACACAGGAAGACAAGGCAACATAAGACAACTGTAGTGAACCGGATGATGTTGTCGTGGTTGAAACCTGCAAACGCTGAGAGAGAGAAAGTGACCTATAGTTGTTTATGTCTACCAAGTTGCTTTTCTAAGTGGTTATTAATTAAGAAAGTAATTTGAGTTGATCATATGCAGTCAAATTCGCTTTCTGAGAAAAATCAGTTCCTGCTGTGAGTTTAGGAAAGCTCTCTTTAGCCAACTGGAATCTCTTCATGGAAGAATAATGCTGTGTGTGTTGTTACTGTTATCACCTGTACCTAAGAAGCTGGAATGCATTTTTTTTGTTCTTTTTAAATTGTTTTATTATACTTTAAGTTCTGGGGTTTATGTGCGGATCGTGCAGGATTGTTACATAGGTATGCACAGGCCACTGTGGTTTGCTGTATCCATCCCCCCGTCACCTACATTAGGTATTTCTCCTAATGCTATCCCTCCCCAATCCCCCCACCTCCTGCTATCCCTCCCCTAGCCCCTCCACCCCGTAACAGGCCCTGGTGTGTGATGTTCCCCTCCTTGTGTCCATGTGTTCTCATTGGTCAACACCCACTTATGAGTGAGAACATTTAATTTTCTGTTCTTATGTCAGTTTACTGAGAATGATGGTTTCCAGCTTCATCTATGTCCCTGTAAAGGACTTGAACTCATTTTTTTTTATGGCTGTGGAATGCATTTTTACTAGACAATATATTCCTTAGTTTAATTTTTCTCTATCTTATAAGTCTGCAGTCCCACAAATAGTGCCACTATACTGACTTTTTGCTAAGGGAAGTCACTAACGGTTCCCAA
>CAUYLG010050750.1:0-58143 GCA_963573385.1 Cacajao melanocephalus | reverse complement strand
AAGCTTTATTTCACCATGGAATCATGTTTGTGTTGCATGAATTCAGGTTTATATATTTTCAGTAATGTACATGTTTTCTTAAAAAATAAAAGTGACTTAGGGAATATATTTACCTCTCTCTCTCTCTCTCTCTCTCTCTCTATATATATATATATATATATATATATATATATATATATATATGTATGTATGTGTGTGTGTGTGTGTGTGTGTGTGCGCGCGTGTGCGTAAATACAATGGTTTAAATAATGTATCCAGTCTGCATTATCACTTGGCTATTGGCCTTCTCATGTAGAACCTGTCTTTTTCATGATCACAAAATTGTCACAATTAACTCTACCCTTAGGTACTATTTTTCAGTATCAGAAAAATTAAAATTAAAAGAAATTTTACTCACTGTTACTTCAAGGAAGGTCTAGAAATAAGTCTCAGACTCTGATTGCTCTGCCTTGAATTTTGTGCCCATCTCTGAAATACTCACCGTGGCAAGGATATTCAACATTGCCTTCAATTGGCTGAATACTTAAAATAAACTACATTGAAATTCATGGACTGAGAATGTATGGCTTGTGGTCCCAAAGGAAACCATGTATTTTTACCAGAAAGAATAATGTAAGTAACAGAGCCTTTTACACTTACCTTTAGTACACTGCATATTGAACATTATTTCTAAACTTGTAAGGAGCTCACTAGAATTCTCATTCTACCTACATGCCTTTACTATCTCTTATTTATAGGAGTGACACATCTGATGATAAGTCAAAGATATATAGTATAATGCTAAGGATGGAGAAGTGGCAGAATTAGTAATATGAGTTCCTCAATATCATAGCCCCCAGTTAGTAAAGGAACCATGGTCATTGTTTTTGCTAGTTACAGTTATGTGTGAATTAAGAACATATAGTGAATAACTAAATGTTTTTACAATTACTTTTACACCACAAATTTAAGAAATGAAAATTTAACCCTGAATCTTAGTTTGATAGGATCCACCAATTGATTTTAATCATTGCTGGGGATATCCAGTGACAAACTGATGGTAAAAGCCTTATAAAAGTATGTTTTCTCTCTCCCTTTGTCTTTTCTTCTTCTATTTCTTTCACTTTGTAAACAATTCAGGTCTAAAGCCATTAGGTGGGGTGAGCAAGTGGGTGGGGGTTGAAGGAGGAAGGCACAATAGCCAAAAGAGGAGGATATCCACACAGGGAAGGAGGCAGTGGCCAACATGAGAGATTGATTACATACTAGAGAATTGAGCAATTAAATAACTAGAAATGAAATAAGTTCTCTCACTATCAAAAAAAAGTTGAACAAATACCTAAAAGGAGAAAACCAAAATGAAGCTGCGTTATTAGATAGGAAAGGAAAGTATTATAGGATCAGTTACCATGTTGTCTATGGATGGGTGGATAGGAGCTAGATGAACACACAGATAGAAAAATAGATAAAAATAAAAGCAGATGTAAATGTGTGTGTGTGTGTGTGTGTGTGTATATATATATATACAACCTCACATTTATTTCTCAACTTCTGTTTACTGAGAGATTTGCTTAGGGGCATATATACTTCCTTGGTTTTATCTTCAGAATATCATTTCTCTCTCTTTTTAAAAGGAATCAAGAATACTTAGACATAGCTGATTTCAGTGTCTGAAAAGAAAAGTAGACAATAAATATAGAATATTTTGTTGTGACAAAGTGAGAGAAGTTTTCTGATTTTGAAGAATTTGTTTTGATTATGCAGTAGAATGTTTTAATGCAAAATAAATGGTTAAGAAATTTTGGGATACAGGGCATCAGGTCAACAACTTATTCTCAAATAGTTTTGGTGTGGGTGGGAATTTTTTTGCATTGTGTTTTAGATATTTTTTTTGTATCTTTTAAAGTCAGTAATTATTTTTAAAATATTCAAAATAAAGAAATGTAGTTGTATGGAAGCTAAAAACGGTATTAGAAGTAATCCAAGCTTTTCCCACTCTTGGGAATAACCGAGACACTAATAGCATAACCAAACAGAACTATTCTAGCAAATTCCCCTTAGTCATGAAAGGATTTTTTCCTAAGAAAGAGCAAGGGAGGACTGGAGGAGGTATCCCAAGAGCAGAAGGATGCCTGTTACTTGAATCAAATCTCCTAGCCTCTCGGTTCAATTGCCTTAAACCTAAGAAAGTAAGGACTACAAAGAAACAATTTAAAAAGTAGTTTCTCTGAAACTCTAAGGAAGTGTTGATGTCACTAGCTCTACTTTTTTTAATTTCTTTACTAGAACTTAGTTAAAATATGGGAGTCACACTTGATTCTCCTCTCATTTACCATATATTCAGCCACCAAGTCCTGTTAAATATTCCTATTTTCAAAAAATCTATGTTTTTTATACCCTACTTATTTTCTCACTTGTGAAGAACTTCAATCATCTCTCACCAGGATCATCTTCTCCTTTTTCTTCTTCCTCTTCCTCTTGTTCCTCCTCCTCTTCTTTTCCTTCTGCTCCTGCTTCCTTTTTGCAATATCTTCTTAACTATGCTTTCCCTGTTCTATCTTGACTCCTGCTAAATTATTCTGCACACTGTATCCAAAAAGTTCTCTCAAACGTCGCATCACTTCAAACTATCAGTGGCATTCAACCTTGTTGGAATGAATATATAAATATTTACCACGATGTGTAATACCATTTACAATCTGGAGCTTGTATCCCTTTTATATTTCTCAGTCTCCAGTTATACTGGACTTCATTTGGTCACTTGAATTCAAAGTAACTATGTTTATTCTCTGGTCTCAGGGCCTTTGTATAGACTGTTCCATATATTAAAAATAAGACTCTCCTAGAGGTTTTTCTATGGCTCTGTATTCTGTTGACCTCTGTTTAAATGCCATTCCTCAGGAAAGCTTTCTCCAATTCCTCAGTTTATTTACCCTGCCATAAACTTCTCTAATTTCTTTATTTCTCTCCTAAAATATGTAAGTTCTAGGGAGGCATGAATTAAGACTAAGATGTTTACTTATGTATTGTTTTATTGTTCACTTTATGGTTTTAATTAAAATTAGTGGAATCAATTTTAAAAATTAATAAACTCAAGAGACAAACATACTAATCATTTTTATTTACTGCAGACTACCACACAGCTTCAACACAATAAGGGTCATTTATGCTGCATTAGTGATATTGAGTAACAACATCCTCTGCTGCAATTCAAAGAAGTTGTGGCAACTGGATGATGAAGCACAAGAAAGAGTTAGTATGTGGTGGGGACATCAATTCATGGTGAACCAGCAACCCCAACTGCAGTGCCACATGAAGCAACTGTGGAAGTCACAGGAAGTGACATGATCTCATTCTTTTTTAAGCTACATAGTATTCCATGATGTGTAGGTGCCACATTTTCTTTATCCAGTCTATCACTGATGGACATTTAAGTTGATTGGATGTCTTTGCTGTTGTTAGTAGGATGGCACATTTCTTTTTATCACTGAATAGTAATTCCATCTCATGGATGTACCACAGTTCACTACTACATTTACCTATTGACAAATATCTTAGTTACTCCAATTTTGACAATTACAAATGAGGTTGCTGTAAACATCTGTATGCAGGTTTTTGTGTGAGCATAAGTTTCCAATTCATTGAATAGCAAATAACATGATTGGTGGATCCTATGGTAAGAGTATGTTTAGTTTTGTTAAGAAACTCTCAAACCATCTTCTAAAATGGCTGTGCCTTCTTGTATTACTACCAGCATTAAATGATTATTTCTGGACTCCATTATTCTTAACAGGATAATACAGGAACAGAAAAACAAATACCACGTGTTGTCACTTATGAGTGGGAGCTAAGTGATGACACCTTGTTACGTAGAGGGGAACAACACACACTGGGGCCTGTCAGAGAGTGGAGTGTGGGAGGAAAGAGAAGATTAGAAAAAATAACTAATTGGTACTAGGCTTAATAGCTAGCTGACGAAATAATTTGTGCAAAAACCCCCTATGAAACAAGTTTTTTTTAATGTAACCTGTACTTGTAAACTTCAAAGTTAAAAAAAATAATAATAAGGGGCCCGGCACAGTGGCTCACACCTGTAATCCCAGCACTTTGGGAGGCCAAGTTGGGCAGATCACGAGGTCAAGAGATCAAGACCATCCTGAACAACATGGTGAAAACCTGTTTCTACTAAAAACACAAAAATTAGCTAAGCATGGTGGCACACGCCTGTAATCCCAGCTCCTTGGACAGCTGAGTCAGGAGAATTGCTTGAACCCAGGAAGCGGAGGTTGCAGTGAACCAAGATTGCACCACTGCGCTCCAGCCTGGCAACAGAGCAAAACTCCATCTCAAAAAACCAAAAGAAAAAGAAAAATTAAGGATAGGAATTGAAATATTAAAAAAAAAGTATTATCAAGCCATGAAAAGACATGCAGGAGCCTTTAATGTTTATGTTTTTGTTAAAGGAGCCAGTCTCAAAAGGTTACATAGTATATAATTCCAACTATATAATATTCTGGAAAGGCAAAACTATTGAGACAGTTATTTCTCATAAATATGTACAATTATTACATGTCAATTTAAGAATTTATTCTAAAAGGGATCAGCTGTTTCCACAGGTTGACGGGGAGAAGACCAATAAGTAGAGGTTAGAGAATTTTCAAGGTAGTGAAGCTATTCTTTATGATACTACAGTGGTGGGTACATGTCCTCATACAATTGTTCAAACCCATGTAATGTACAACACCAAGAATGACCCCTAATACAGTATATGCTATAGACTTAGGGCGATAGCGATATGTTAATATAGGTTTATCAGTTGTAACAAATGTACCCCTATGATACAGGATGTTGATAGTGAGAGAGGCTGTGAGTATATAGTGAGGAGTTGTATATTGAAAATCTCCATATATTTGCTCAATTTTGCTGTGAATACAGAACTGCCCTAAAATAATAATAATTTTAAAAAAAAGAATTGAAGTTCTGATAAAGGCTACATAATAAGCCTCAAAAACCTTATACTATTTGAAAAAAAAGATAAATATTTTATAATTCCAATTATATAAAATATCTAAAAAGGAAAATTCATAGGGATAGAGAGTAGATTAGAGGTTACCAGAGATTTAGGGGAGACGTGAAAGAGAAGTTATTGATTAATGGATACAGACTTTCTGTCTGGAGTGGTGAAAATGATTTGGAAATAGTGGTGATGACTACACAACCCTGTGAAGGTAATGAATACCATTAAATTGTCTGGCCTTTCACATGCAACATAAAATTATTCAGCAAGACAACACTATAAGGAAATGTGACACTTTCCTTAGAGGATTTTGAATGATCTTTTTCTTATGTGTATTCTTATTTTGGTATAACAATATAAGTGTACAGTTTGATAAATTTTGATAAACACACATATCATGTCAATCACTCCAATCAAAATATATAATATTTGTGTTAAATATTTATATTTAACATTTTTTTCTGCAACTTTTCAGTCAATATTTTCCCTCTACTAGAGGCAACCATGATTGTTTTTATCAACAATACTGTTAATTCCCTTTTAACATCCTTCATTAGCATACTGGCCACAAGTTTTGTGGGTTTATTGATTAGAATTCTCCTGTATGGATTTGAAAGTACCCTTGTAGGCCATAAAAGCAAGATCAAGTCAAGAATTAAAAATAATAATAAGGTGGCCAGGCCAGGTGGTTCACACCTGTAATCCCAGCACTTTGGGAGGCCTAGGCAGGTGGATCACCTGAGGTCAGGAGTTCAAAACCAGCCTGGCCAACATGGCGAAACCTTGTCTCTACTAAAAACACAAAAATTAGCCAGGAGTGGTGGTGCATGCCTGTAATCCCAGCTACTTGGGAGGCTGAGGCAGTAGAATTGCTTAAACCCGCGAGACAGAGGTTGCAGTGAGCCAAGATCATACCATTGCACTCCAGCCTGGGTGACAGGACGAGACTCCATCTCAAAAACGTAAATGAATAAATAAATAAAGGTGGAGAAGAAGTACAAGAATATTCCACCTACTTCTTTATAGCTCAGGGGCAATATTAGCCTGGGTAGCTGCATATTAAAATAAACTTGGTGTGAGACTGAGGTCAAGGAGAAAAAAAGCACTGAAATTAGCTCTTCTAATTTACTATGATACATGACTATGTGTTATATATAGGACCCAGAGACAGTTCAGAGTCTGGCGTGCTTGTCAAATGTGCAATAAAGAAATGAAGTATATCTGTATAAAAGGGGCTACTGAAGGGACTACAAAGCCAAGGGAAACAAATCTCTTGATCAGAAAGAGATCTACAAGGCTACCTGGTACCAGCATGATGCTAAGGAGGGCCAGAGACAGCATGACTCAAGTTAAGCAAAATCAGCACACAAGGTATAAAGACTTCAATAACAAACGGCAATAGAGCAGACTGTCTCTCCAGTGAGGAGGGACCATTGCCTCCTACCAACGTATACCTAAAGAAAAGCATGCTGACTTTGGGAAAGAGATGCTTCTGCCCTATGCCACAAATTCATATAAGAGTTTTTCCTCATTTTAATCAGCAATGTATCTTTTAGAGTAAGAAGCAGCAAAGACGTAAATCTGAGAAATTCTTTGAAGGACTGTTTAAATCAGCAGCTGCAGGTTAGACATTTAGTTTAATTATCTTTCCTGTTAACCAGTAATATGGGGGAAGGATTAGAAGAAAAACCAGATTAGTTATTGACAACAAATAAAATAGTAATATTTTCTGTAAATGTTTGAGTAGCTATACAAATTAAATTTATGATCTGCTGCTATTTCATTTAAGGACCAGGTTGAATACAGATTATGAACTGTATCTTAAAAATTAGAACCGTATCTGGCAAAAGTGACATTATCAAACTATTTAAAATTATTTTTGTGCTCTTTTCTAGACTGTTTGTAGTAGAATTTATATGCATTCATGCCATTCTTAGGCTTATACCCTGATTATTTTCACTTCACATTATGCAATGAAAATTTTACATGTTTAAAAATTCTCTAAAATGTTTTTAATATCTATATAAAATTCAAATGGATTTACTGAAATGTGTTTACATACTCTCCTGTATTTGGATATGAAATCTAGTTTTGCAATTAATAGAAATAATATAACTGTATAAGCAGTTTGCACTATATTTCTACATACTAATTCAGTATGTTTTTCCTAAGACTGAAATTTGTGAGTCAAAATAGATGAAGATTTTAAAAGTTAGCATATATTGCCAAATTGCTTTCCAAATGCTCTGTGAAAATTTACACAGCTACTGGGAGGAAAGAAAGTGCCAATCATGAAGAGTACACTTGCCAGGATTCTATAATATCATTATGAATCTTTGATAATTTGATAGGTCAAACATTGTATAATCTTTAATCAAAAATTTTTTATTATCTTTGAGTGGTATGATAGATGACAGCTGAAGGCATTCGTAGAGACATACTCTCTGGATCTGGGAATCATAAGGTTGTTATTTAAAACTGGGTTACAGGTTCTGGATTTTTATTTAATGTTGTTCTAGGGTTCTCTTTCCTTAGAAGAACATATTGTGGTCAAATTTGGTAAAGTAAATTATTTTTTCTCGTCTAACATTCACTGTTCCAAATTCTAAGTCTTTAAGTAATATATTTTGTAAATGGGGCTTAATTTATTTGAATTATATGTGTTTTTGAAATAATTTGAATATTACTATTCCTTATTTCAGGAAACCATTTTTGTTTGTTTGTTTTTAAATATCAGCTATGTGCCAGGCACGATGGTATGTGTGAAATATCAGACATGGTCTCTGTTTTCAAGAGATTCACAATTTTGGGGGTAGGGAGAAACAGGAGACCTATGAACCAGTAGTCATCCATAGTATAACTCTATTAATATTTATTAGAAGTAGAGAGTTCTATATAAGAATTTATAATTGAACACTGTACTTTGAACTTCCATAGGGCAATTTAGTACTATATCCCCAATACTTAGCAAATTTCCTGGTACACAGACAGCACCACATAGGACATAATGCCTGATCAAACAGCATTTGCCGACAGTGGGGACAAATATCAAGCATTTACTAGCATTTTCAAAAATAGCAGTTTTGTATATTGTTCATATACACACAAATAATTATTTATTTATTTATTTATTTTAAAGACAGGGTTTCACCATGTTGGTCAGGCTGGTCTTGAACTCCCGACCTCAGGTGATCCACCCGCCTTGGCCTCCAAAGTGCTTGGATTACAGGCGTGAGCCACCGCGCCTGGCCTAATAATTCTTGTAGGTAGCCTCAATGTTCATTATTAGCATGCACACAAATAATAGTGTTTGCTATCACATAGGCACATTCATCAGGTGATCTCCCCCCAACTGATCATTGAGAAAATTTAAACACAATTTTTAAGGGACAACTTTATCAGCTTTTAGGACGATTTACATAGAGAAAGATTCATAAACCACAAAAATAATATCTTTATTTACAAATATTGCTTTTTCTAGTTATATTTTATGAAACAAGCTTATTCACCCATTCACAAATATCTCCAATATTAGTATCTTTTAAGAAATCACTGTGGTAGTGTGTGTTATGCTTCCATAACCAAATACTTAAGATGGGGTAACTTACAAAGAACAGAAATTTATCTTCTCACAGTTCTTGAGGCTGACAGTCCAAATCATGGCATGCCAACTTTGGTGTCCAGCTATGGCACCATCTCCACTTCCAAGATGGCATGTTAAGCACCGCATCCTACAATGGATAGGAACGCTGTGCCCTCACAAAATAGAGGGCAAAGGGGCAAAAGAGAATGAACTCCCTTGGTCAAGCTCTTTCACAGTAGCGTTAAAACATTCATGCATTCATGCAGGCAGAGCCCTTATGACTTGAATACCTGCCCAAAACTTCCACGTCCCAAACTGTTGCTTTTAGGATTAAGTTTTAACATGAGTTTTTGGAAGGGACAAAAATATTCAAATCATATCATCACCAAAGTCATGAAGGGCATCTCATCTAACAGGTTATTTAGGACACTTTCCTTTTGCTTCTGATTTGCTTAGGACAGTCTTTGAATTTGTCTAAACTTTGTTGCTGAAAACTTTGTAATAGGCCACAGGTAGCCATTCTCATTGCTTTATGGAAGTTTGCTTTTTAATTTTTCTACTGGTATATACTTATGATTTCTTCAAGCATATCACCTATTGCATCATTTATTTCATGTTTTTAAAAAAAGATATCCAGCTCTTGTGATTTTAGATTATATCTTAAGATAAAAGGAAAAACAATTTATATTAAATTTCATTGCTTCCTTTTTATCATGTATTCCATAGGGTATGGAGGCAGGAGAAAGTGGTTCTATAAGCATCCAACATTGTCATTGATTGTTCAACTTCTCAACTAAGCTGTCTTCAGTCAATAAGACTTTGTTTTCAAGATAAAGTAAATAAGAGCATGCCCTGTAATACTAAAGACTTTGTGAGAATTTTAATATCACATGATTTCCCTTTATAACATAATAATTTGGGAAAAATTGTGCCTTACATTAAGAAGTAAAGTAATGTTTAGGTTGGAAGGTAAAGTAGAAATTGGCCTTACAGTATAGAGTAAGCAGGATTTTTTCAGATAGGTAGTTGGCTGTTCAGGAACAGAGGTTTATACATTTTTGTTCTGTGAAAGTGCTAAAACTAGTCAAACACGGGGAGAAGGCAGGGGACTTAAGGTTACTTGGTGCTGTATAAAACTTATAGTGTTCTTAGGGACACTGCAAAGGGTATTGAAGTTTGTAATAGTCAACTAACTTTCCTCAAAAAAAATTTACGTATGAACAATAAAAACTATGGACAGAATCTTGTTACAAGCTCTAGAGTGTGAACTCTTTGAAAGATGTGTAACTGCACCAAACCAATCTGGCTCAAATTTTGTGTAACACAGTTGTGAGTTGATTTTTAGTTGCCATGGACCCCCAGATTGAAGCTTACATAACCTCATAAGCATGCCCAGATGAACCAAGTGTGCAACTACAGGTAGAACCTAAATCCTTGGACCAAGAAGCTGGGATTGAATTAAAAAGTTAACAGCAAATGGCAGGATCCAGCTGGCATCACCCCATGAAGGGATCCAGGCAGATCGTGTCTCCTGATGACAAGATCTAATCAGATCATGGCTCATCATCCTCTGTGTATAAAACCTGCCCCAGACTCCAGCTCTGGAAGATAGATGTGTTTCCTCCTGTCTCTTTGCTAGTTGACCTGAAATAAAGCTATTTGTTGTCTCAAAAGCCAGTGCCATTGTACTGGCTTCTATACACACTGGGCAACAAGCCCATTGATTGCTTGGTAACAGAAGGAACCCCACTTATGTATCTTTGTTGAATTGATAAATTAATTAGGTGCTATAGTGTCCTCTTTCTTGTTTCTTTGTTTGTCTCCCTGACAAAGTTCTAAATGTTACAGATACATATTTCCCCCAAACTTTAAACCTCATACCCTCACATCAATGGAGAGTGAATGTGCCTGCCCAATATCTCCTTCTATCTATTTTAAAGCCCTTAAGCCCATAACTATGTGCTCAATCAAGGATGTTAATTGCATGAAAATGGGAAAATAGCATTTTCCTGAGCCAACATTCCATTAGATCTTAGTGAGGATGAATGGAGAGGGTGGAAAATGACCTAAAAACGTAGATTAGATTTGTCTGGAAAGGTAATGAACTTCTAAGTGAGCATAAGATAAATTCTGATTTCTAATAAAAATGGAAACGAGCCAGGTTTCAGTTCTCATTACCAAAATTTTGCATGGCTGTAATCTTTAGTCATTTCATGCTGCAAGAGGTCTATTATGACAGATCTTGGTATCACTTGATTTAAAAAATAAATCCCCCTAAACTTTATATATTCTGTTATAGCAAATTTAGAAAATAGTTCCGTCGTATCTTAATTATGTCTAATTTCTGTTAGTATTATCAGCACCTGAATCTATAAGACACATGTTTGCCTAACATACATATTTTGAAAAAACAAGTCTGCTTATTATTTTACTATATATAGTGCTATTCAAATCACAGCAAAAATAATTTTTAAACATTTAAGAACACTAATATGAATAAAACAATTCAAGGTATAGATAAATGTTGGTAAACAATAAAAACTATTCAATAAAGTTTAGTAAATTTTTATAAATTAGTATCTCTAAAGAATACATGAAAACATACTGCAATATATACTAGTGAAAAGAATGTTTTAGTGGAGCTACAGTTAACAACTTATATTATCAAGCAATATTTAGCAATGGATACCGTGAAGTACTAGTGCAGCCTCATAATTTTGACGGTCTTATAGAGTTTATTATTCAAGAAAAATAAAATGAACTTTCTCTCAAAGACTTAGAGGTTAAGATTAAGATGTATTTTACAATACATGCTGTGGTAACTAGAATGATTTACCCTCAAGATTTTGCTGTTCTTGAAGGAAAGTGGGAGATTCTCCCACCAAGAATTGTAGTAAGACTCCTCTGAACCTAAAGCTCCATGCATTGCCTGGTCATATTGGATTCTTCAGCAACTGTGATTGAGCCTCATAATCATAGCAAGCTAAAGTTGCTGCCGTGTAACGATTGCAGAGAAGAATGTATCTGGACTGTGGGGATTCACTGGAGTCTCTCTTGTTGCTTTTGTGCCTAGTGATTAACATAGGAAGGACAATTATAGAAATCATGGCCTGATAAGGGCAAGGCAAGCAAGGGCTCAGAACTTCAGGGATGAAGATATAGTTTACCACACTATAAGCAACCTAGACTAGTTGAAGGGCTGGCTGAGTGGGGAATCTGATTGTATGGTAGAGGTAGTTGGATAATAAGTATCAATTATGGCCTCAGAATCAGTTGCCATGATAAGACTATGTCTTTACTGACTAATCTTCCTGTCATACATCATTTTTTCCTTTTTATAGGGATTTGGACCAGCCATAATCTCAAAGTGTCAGTAACAAAATAGGCTTAATGTACAACATGAATAGATCTGAACAATGCAAGAAATTGCCTATCACAAATACATGTTCTTATTTTTTAAAAAAATAAATGACCTTCCTCATGAAGCTTACATTTAGTAGAGAAAGCCATGCTTATTAATTGCTGTTTGTATTTCTCTGCTAAAATGTATGCTTTATGGAAGAGATTTTTTTTCCTGCTTTTTCCCTCTTACTAGATCTACATATGGCATGTGGTTGTCACTTAATATATTTTGAATAAATGAATATTGACATTTCTACTTATAATTTTCCCATAGTTTTATATTATTTAAAAATTAAATTCACTAACTTCTAACTATAGTGCAGGAAGCCTTAAATAACCTAGTATCTGCTTAATTTTTCCAAATAATTTCTCTATCTCACTGATTGTTGTTAAGCCATATTATCCTTTAAAAATTTTAAGTACATCCTACTTGTTGCAAACTTGAAGACCTTATGCTGAAATTTAATATGTGTGAATATGTGTCATATTACCTATAAATGCTATTTCACAGTAATGGAATTATTGCATAATACGGGTTACATAATACTGGTTATGAAAGTGTGAAACACTTACATGAGGAAATATTGATAGCATTTTCGTTTTCCAAAATGGTGAATAAGTGTTAGTGATATTAAAAATAATATGATTTCCCTTGATTGATAAGGCACTGGGATTCTTGTAAAATTAAATAAATATTAAATCCACGCCAAAGATACATTGAGCTTATATATAAAATGGCAGTTTCTTGGTTAAGATCAACTTTTAGACTCAGATAAATATGAACAGGAATTTTTCTACAGATAAGTCCTATGGAGCATTTTAAAGGCATAAGGAATGTGACAGTTCTTCATTGTGGAGGCTGCTCATACATTGCAAAGTGACCATAATGCCAGAGCCCTCATTCAATCCAGTAGTGCTGTTCTCCAATAATGGTGATGAACATAGATGTAAAAATCCTCAACAAAATAGTAGCTAATGGAATCCAACAGCATATTAAAAAGATAATCCACCTTGATCAAGTGAATTTCATATCAGAGATCCACGGATGGATATGCCTTACATGTGTAAGGAAATAAATGTGATATACCATATAAACAGAATTAAAATAAATAATTAAGTAACATGACCAAAAAAAATCTCTAATGTTAATAACTTTCTTGAAAGAAATAGACTTCTTTTTAAAAAACTTAACCATATCTAGAGATCATGCTGAGTTTTACGTGCCATATTTAAAAAAAACATGAACAAAACAGAAATCAATAAAATTGTAACCAAAATAATGAAAAATTTAAGAAGCCATTTATTCACACATTCACACAACAAATGTGTATTAGCTCTTAACAATGTATCAGGCACTGCACCAGGCAACATATTTATAAAAATAAAACAAAAAAGTCTAACTAAAATATTAAAGGAGGATAGAGAAGCAAAATCTCCAAGCATAAAGTGAGGTAATAATGAGTTCATAAGAGGCTGAAAGAAGAGCAAGGTGATGGAGTGTTCACAAAATATAGCAGTCAGTTCAGTACGAATGTCCCTCTGTGCAATATGATGTTGGCTTTGGTTTTGTTGTATGCAGCATTTATTGTTTTGAGGTACATTTCTTCTATGCCTAGTTTTTTGAGGACTTTTGTCAGGAAGCAATGCTAAATTTTATCAAATACTTTTTCATCATATATTGAAACGATCATGCGATTTTTTTTCTTGATTCTAGTAATGTGATGTATCACATTTATTGATTGGCGTATGTTGAATCATCCTTGCATCCCTACTATAAAATCCACTTGATCATGGTGTATTATCATTTTGATGTTTGTTGGATTCTGTTTACTAGTATTTTGTTGATGATTTTGGTGTCTATTTTCATCAGGGATATTGGTCTGTAGTTTTCTTTGTAGCATACTTGTCTGGTTTTAGTATCAGAGTGACTGGATCCACAGGATGATTAGGCAAAAGTCGCTCCTCCTTGATTGTTTGAAAGTGTTTCAGGAGGATTGATATTAGTTCTTTTTTGCATGTTTGGTTGAAGTTGGCTATGAATCTGTCTGATCCTGGGCTTTGCCGACTTGGGATTTTCTTTTTTTAATTACTAATACAATCTCACTACTTGGTATTGGTCTCCTTAGGCTTTCTATTTCTTTCTGGTTGAGTCTTGGAAGGTTGTATGTTGCCAGGAATTTATCCATTTTCTCTAGGTCTTGTAATTTTTTCAGCATATATTTGTTCATGATAGTCTCTGATGATCTTTTGTATTTCTGTGGTATTAGTTGTAAGGTCTCCTTTTTCATTTCTGATTTTGTTTATTTGGGTCTTCTCCTTGGTTAGTTTTGCTCTGATCTTTGTCATTTCTTGTTTTCTGCTAATTTTGGGTTTAGTTTGCTCTTGCTTTTTCTAGTTCTTGAGGTGCATCACTTGGTTGTTAAATTGTAATCTTTCTACTTTTTTTTTTTTTACTTATTTTATTGAGTTTCAGGTTTGGGGATACATGTGAAGAACATGCAGGATTGTTGTATAGGTACATACATGGCAATGTGGTTTGCTGCCTTCCTCCCCATCACCTATATCTGGCATTTCTCCCCATGTTATCCCTCCCCAACTCCCCACCCCCTGCTGTCCCTCCCCTAGTTCCCCCCCACAGACCCCAGTGTGTGATGCTACCCTCCCTGTGTCCATGTGTTCTCATTGTTCAACACCAGCCTATGAGTGTGAGCATGCGCTGTTTGATCTTTCTACTTTTTTGATGTAGATACTTAGTGCTGTAAACTTCCCAGTTAGAAATACTATTGCTGTTTTCCACAGGCTTTGGTATGTTGTATTTCAGTTTTCATTTATTTTAATTCTTTGACATTTCCATCTTAATTTTATCACCAACCCACTGATCATTCAGGAGCATTTTTAAGGATTTCCACTTTCACCAATCATATTTATAGTATTGGAAATCCTAGCCAGAGCATTTAGGAAAGAGAAAAAAAGAAAATACATCCAAATTGACAAAGAAGTTCAAATGATTGTAGACGTGTGGTCTTATTTCTGAATACTCTATTCTGTTCTGTTGGTCTGTGTTTCTGTTTGCAACATGGTTGGAGCTGGAGCCATTATCCTCAGCAAACTAAGGCAGGAACAGAAAACCAAACACTGCATGTTCTAATTTATAATGGGAGCTGAGCAATGAGAGCACATGGACACAGGGAGGGGAACAACATACACTAGGGCCTGCCAATAGGTCGGGTTGGAGCAGGGAGAGTATTAGGAAAAATAGCTAATGCATGCTGGACTTAATACCTAGGTGATGGGTTCATAGGTGCAGCAAATCACCATGATACACATTTACCTGTGTAACAAACCTGCACATCCTGCACATGTACCCTGGAACTTAAAATAAAAGTTAAAAAAGAAAAAGAAAAACAAGTTTCTTGATAATGTGATCTTATATTTAGAAAAAAAATTGACTCCACCAAAAAACTCTTACATTTAATACATGAATTTACCAAAGTTGCAGGATAAAAAATTAATGAACAAAAATTATTAACATTTGTATATACCAATATTGATCTAGGTGAGAATGAAATCAAGAAGTCAATCTTATTTACAATAAATCCAAAAAAATTAAATACCTAGGAATACATTTAACCATGGAAGTTAAAGATCTCTTCACGGAAAACTACCAAACACTGATGAAAGAAATTGTAGATGACACAAACAAATTATAAAAATGCTCACACATTTAAAAACAATAATATTATTAAAATTTCCACACTGCCAAAAGCAATCTATAGATTTAATGGAATCCCTATCAACATATCATTGTCATTTTTAACACGATTAGAAAAAAATCATCCAAAAAGTCATGTGGAACCAAACAAGGGCTTGAATAGCCAAAGCAATCCTAAGCAAAAAAGAATTAAACTTGAGGCATTGCATTACCTGACTTCACATTATATTTCACAGCCTTATAATAATAAAAACAGCATGACACTGCTATAAAAATAGACACCAAGATCAGGGGAACAGAATAGAGAACCTAGAAATAAAGCCAAGTATTTACGGACAACAGATTTTTGACAAAGCCGACAAGAACATACATTGGGGGAAGAACACCCATTTCAATAAATGCTGCTAGGATTTGGATTGTCACATGTAGAAGAATGAAACCAGACCCTTTGATCTTACCATATACAAAAACAGATCAACTCAAGGTACATTAAAGGCTTAAAATAATACCCAAACTAAAAATACTAGAAGAAACCTTGGAAGAATTCTTCTGAAAATTCATCTTGGAAAAGAAAAGAATATATGGCTAAGACCTCAAAATCACAGACAACAAAACAAAAATAGATAAAAGTGGCTTAAATAAGCTAAAATATTTCTGCACAGTGAAATAAATAATCGACAGGTGAACAGACAACTTGCAAAATGGGAGAAAATATTTTTAAACTGTTTATCCAACAAGGAACTAATATCCAGAACATACAAGGAACTCAAACTACTCAACAGGAAAAAAATAATAATCTCATTAAAAATTAGGCAAAAACATAAATAGACATTTTTCTTTTCTTTTTTTTAAATTGCACTTTAGGTTCTAGGGTACGTGTGCAGATCTTGCAGGGTTGTTCCACAGGTACATACACGGCAAGGTGGTTTGCTGCCTCCATTCCCCCATCATCTATATTTGGCATTTCTCCCCACTTTGTCCCTCCCCACCCTCTTAGCCCCCCAGCTGACCCAGTGTGTGATGCTCCCTTCCCTGTGTCCACATGTTCTCATTGTTCAACATCCACCCATGACTGAGAACATATGCAGTGTTTGATTTTCTGTTCTTGTGTCAGTTTGTTGAAAATAATGGTTTCCAGATTCATCCAAGTCCCTACAAAGGACAAAAACTTATCATTTTTTATGGCTGCACAGTATTCCATGGTGTATATGTGCCACATTTTCCTTGCCCAGTCTATCATTGATGGGCATTTGGGTTGGTTCCAGGTCTTTGCTATTGTAAACAGTACCTCAGTGAACATATGTGTGCATGTGTCTTTATAGTAAACAATTTATAATCTTTTGGATATATACCCAGTAATGGGATTGCTGGGTCAAATGGAATTTCTATTTCTACGTCCTTGAGGAATCGCCACAATGTCTTCCACAATGGTTGAACTAATTTACACTCCCACCAACAGTGTAAAAGTGTTCCTAATTCTCCATGTCCTCTCCAGCATCTGTTGTCTTCAGATTTTTTAATGATCGCCATTCTAACTGGCGTGAGACGGTATCTCAATGTGGTTTTGATTTGCATTCCTCTAATAACCAATGATGATGAACATTTTTTCATGTGTTTTTTGGCCTCATAAATGTCTTCTTTTGAAAAGTGTCTGTTCATATCCTTCAGCCACTTTTGGATGGGTTTGTTTTTTCTTATAAATCTGTTTTAGTTCTTTGTAAATTCTGGATATTAGCCCTTTGTCAGATGAGTAGATTGCAAAAAGTGTTTCCCATTCTGTTGGTTGCCAGTTCCCTCTAATAATTGTTTATTTTGCTGTGCCAAAGCTCTGAAGTTTAATTAGATCCCATCTGTCTATTTTGGCTTTTGTTGCCAATGCTTTTGGTGTTTTAGTCATGAAGTCCTTGCCTATGCCTATGTCCTGGATGGTTTTGCCTAGGTTTTCTTCTAGGGTTTTTATGGCGTTAGGTCTTAGGTTTAAATCTTTAATCCATCTGGAGTTAATTTTAATGTAAGGTGACAGGAAGGGGTCCAGTTTCTGCTTTCTGCACATTGCTAGCCAGTTTTCCCATCACTATTTGTTAAACAGGGAATCCTTTCCCCCATTACTTGTTTTTGTCAGGTTCATTAAAGATCAAATAGTTGTAGATGTGTAGTGTCACTTCCAAGACCTCTGTTCTGTTTCATTCGTCTATGTGTCTGTTTTGGTACCAGTACCATGCTGTTTTGATTACTGTACCCTTGCAGTATAGTTTGAAATAAGGCAGCATGATGCCTCTGTCTTTGTTCTTTTTGCTTAGGATTGTTTTGGCTATGTGGACTCTCTTTTGGTTCCATATGAAGTTTAAAGTGGTTTTCTCCAGTTCTGTGAAGAAGGTCATTGGTAGCTTGATGGGGATAGCATTGAATCTACAAATTACTTTGGGCAGTATGGCCGTTTTCATGATATTCATTCTTCCTAACCATGAGCACAGGATGTTTTTCCATCTGGATAGACATTTTTCTAAAGAATGAACACAAATTGCCAAAAGGCATATGAAAAAATTCTCAACATCATTAATAGAGAAGTGCAAATTGAAACAAAATGAGGTATCACCTTATCTCAGTCAGAATATTATTAAAAATATTTTTTAAAAATAATAGATGTCAGAATACAGAGAAAGGGGAACACTTATAAACTTCTGGGAGGAATGTAAATTAGTACAACCTCTATGGAAAATAGTATGAAGATCTCTCAAGGAACTAAAAATAGAACTACCATTCCATCCAGCAGTTCCACTACTGGGTATCTGCCCGAATGAAAGGAAATCGATACATATAAAAGATACCTGCATTGAAATGTTTATTGAAGCACTATTAACAATAGCAGAGATATGGGATCAATTTAAGTGTCCATCAATAGATGGCTGGATAAATAAAAGGTGAGAGAGATGTGTGTGTACGTGGACACACACACACACACACACACACACACACAATAGACTACTATCCAGCCATAAAAATAGTAAAATTGTGTTTTTCTGTAGCAACGTGAATGGAACTAGAGGAAATTAACTGAAACAAGGTAGACATGGATAAACAAATATTGCATATTCTCATCATAAGTAGGTGGTACAAAAGGTGTACACATGGATGTAGAGCATGGAATGATAGGCAGTGGAGACACAGAAGGGTGAGATGGTTGAAGGATGAGAAATTACTTAATGGATGCAATGCACAATATTGAGGTGATGGATACCCTGAAAGCTCTGACTTGACCATTACACATGTAACAAAATTGCACTTGTAACCCATAAATTTGTATACAATAAATAAATATAGTCGGCAGGTAGTGCCTCTGGTGAAGTGATAATTGAGTAGAAGTCTAAAGAAAGAGATTGCATGGCATATACAGATGTTTGTAGAAAGAGAATTTCAAGCAGAGGAAATTACAAATGGAAAAATCCCTGAAGTAGAAGTGTTCTTAGAATGTTATAAAAATAGAAAGGAAGCTTATTTGGCTGAAATTGATTGAGCATGAGAAGAAAATTTGTCTGAGATAATCTACCATTTAGGCAGGGTACAGATCTTATAGGCCCATTGAGACTAGGCACAGAACTTCAGATTTTATTTTAACTATCAGTAAAGGCTATTAGATGGTTGTATATATGTGTGTGCATATTTTGCTGCATTATATCATAATGATCTTGCACTTAGCTGTAACAGAAATCTGACAACCAGGACTTATAAAAGTGGGGGTGTGATTTTCTTAAGTAATCTGAAATGCAGACTTACACTGTTGAAGACTGATGTAGCAATTTTGAATTTAACACGTGTCTCCAGCTTCTTCTATCTTTTCCCTCTGCCATCATTAATGTGTGGCTTTTGTTCTCATATTTGCCTCCTGTTATGAAGTGAATGTTGGGTATACCTAAAGTTCACATGTTCAGATCCTAACTCCCAATGTGATGGCATCAGATGGATGACCTTTTGGAGTTGATTACATCGTAAGTGTGGAAAACTTATGAATGGGATTAGTGCCCTTGTAAAAAAGACCCTAGAGTGCTCTTGTCCTTTCTGCCATGTGAGGATACCAAAAGAGGGTGGCTTTCTAAGACCCAGGAAGCCTGCCCTCACTAGACACTGAATCTGTAGGCTCCTTGGTATTGACCTCCTCAACCTCCAGAATTGTGAGAAATAAATGTTTAAGCCAACCAATTTGTAGTATTTTAACAGCCTGAACAAATGATGATAACCTCCTTATGGTCACAAAGTAGCCACTCCTTTTTTCAATTTTACATTTCATTTCAAAGCAGGAAAAATAAAGATATAAAAGGGTCAAAAAAAATAAACCAAAGTGTGATGTGTGAAGAGTATTATCTTTAACAGAAATTTTCTATTACTCTACATGGCAACTTACTCTCATATTTTATTGACTTGAACTGGATCACATGTCTCCCTGCAGCTGAAACTGAAGTTGTAGAGATGATAATTGTATCTGGATACATTTGCATACTAAATAACAGTAATTTTTTTTTAGTAATAAAGAAGGAAACAATGTATATTTTGTAAATTCTGCATAGTGTCTAAGTAGTCTGCTGTAAGAGACTATTGAAGAGTCCAGTCAAGAATTAATGGTGACTAGGACAAAGACGGTAGTGAGGAAGTAAGTGAGGAGTGGTTAGAATAGGGGTAGATTTTCAGGCTGAGTACGGTGGCTCAAGCCTGTAATTCTAGCACTTTAGGAGGCTGAAGCAGGCTTATTGCCTGAGCTCAGGAGTTCCAGACCAGCCTGGGTGACATGGTGAAAATCCGTGTCTACTAAAAATACAAAAAAAAAAAAAAAATTAGCCAAGTGTGGTGGTGTGCACCTGTAATCCTAGCTACATGGGAGGCTGAGGCACCAGAATCACCTGAACCCAGGAGGCGAGGTTGCAGTGAGCTGAGATTGCACCACTGTGTGCACCACTGCACTCCAGCCTGGGCGACAGAGCAAGACTGTGTTTCAAAAAAAAGAAAAAAAAAGGGATAGATTTTCAAGGTAGAAACTACAGAGCCCATTGATGTTTGTGCTTGGTGGGAAATAATAAATTAACAAAAATGCATTAAAAGAATTTGGCAATTTAAGCCTTATAAACTGGTTAATTATTGTGACATATAATTTACTCAAATGTATAATCCTAGAGAAGTAAGTTTTAGGAGTAAGGAGAAAACAAAGATTTCAATTTGGGATATGTTATTCCTGACATTCTATTAGATATTTAAGTAGAGAATAAGGATTTAAGAGGTGCTGGGACTAGATGTTTAATTTGGGGACAAATAGCCGTTAACAGAATTTATAAAGCAATGAGATATGAAAAAATCACCAGGGGTGTGAGAATAATTAAAAAATCAGTCCAAGGAATGAGACATGAGGCACATATCTATAAGAAAAGATTGAAAAGAGGAGGATTTTGCAAAAGAAACTGAGGAGGAATAGCTGCTCAAATAGAAAGAAAACCAGCAATGTGTGATACACTATACCAAAAAAAAAAAAATCTAAGAAAAGGTCATTAATTGTGTCAAACATTGTTGCTAGACTAAGAAAAAGAAAAACTAAACATTGGCCTCTGGTTTTCAAAAAATGAGGGTCATTGGTGACCCCAAAAATATGAAATAGACACAATAACTACTTCAATGAATGAATTATCTAATAAAAATATTCTAAACCACTTTGTGTGGTTCTAGGGGAGATAACCACGGAGTAAAAAATACATAGCTCAATGGTAATTAGATATTCTTACAAATAAAAATAGAAGATCTGACTTGTAAGGAGTGACTTTCTCATTATTACAAGTGCAGCAGATTCAATAAACTTCATGACAGCGTGAAAGAAGGGAGAGGTTCCTCAGAGAGTCAGACTAGAAGACATAAGTTATACTTTGAGCTTTTATGATTAATTTCTGCCAGTGTCTCATGTTTCTGCCATGTCTCTTAAAAATAATTACTCTTCCTGTGTCACTCTGATTTAGACAGAGAATGTCTTCTATCATTTACAATTTTAAAAAATATGTATTAACAAAATATAGCTCAAATACACACACACACACACACACACACACAGAAAAAAAGTCACCAAAGAGTTACAGATATAAAAACTTAAAATGGCCATAAGGAATTTTTACCAGTTTCATGTGCAAAAATAATTTGCTAAAAATGTAGAAGGCTTTATTTATTTCAAAAGAAGTGATGAGATTGTGGTAGAAGAAGAGAGAAAGAAAGCAAAAGGAGATGGGCTGAATGCTGCTTTTAGCCTTGACAATTTCTCTGCAGGGTGTGGGTCAGAATTTTATCTATTTAAACTGCATGGTAAGTCACTCTGGGGAAGATCTGTGATGCATAACACGCTGTAAATTCTCCACCTGCTACCTAGAAAAATACAACCTAATGAAAACTGTTTGATACATAATTTGGCACCCCATTGCTTAATTACAGATAGAGGATAAATGGATAGGAGCAGATTACTATTATTTAATATTTATTAAGCACCCACAGTGTACCTGGTATTCTATAAAACACAGATGAATCCACCACTTCCTACTTTCAAACTTTGGTTTCAAGCATAATCATGTATACACACAGACTTCTTAAAATATCACCTCATGCTCCATACTTAAGTTCCTCTCATATGTCTATGTATATATAAACATTATACATTTTTATGTATGGATATATATACATATTTATGTAAATATGTATATTCAAAAATACATTTAAAAATATTACCTCCTGTTATATGCTTAAGCCCCTCTCTAATACACACCCACAACACACACATACACACACACACACACACACACGTTTTTGCCTTTATATAGAAAAGGCAAAAATAAATGGTAGAAAGTATAGGTAATTTGAACTGAGAAAGCCAATAGCATAAAGTAGATGAAGTTGGGAGATATGAGAGGAAGGAGCACAGAAAGTCTGTTTCTCTGCAAACAGCTATAATCAAATTAATATAAATTAATTCCCCAAGCTTCCATGGGATTCTGTGTGTATGTGTATGCATATATAATATTTCATTTTGTGCTAGAAAAAACGTAGTGTAATGTAGAAAGAACAAATGGAATTTAAAGTGACAAGATTAAGCGGTGATAATTTATTCAAGAGTTTAGGTAACATGTATGAGTGAAAGTGGAGTGATAAAAATTGGAAAGAAGAGGGATTAAAATGATTTTTAAAACACAGCAAAACTGTGTAACAAATGAAATCTCTCCTCGGCTTTCATATTTCTGCTGTGAGAATTCTGTTCCTATTATTAATATTTCCTTTGTTTCATCATCGTTGTTATTGCTATTACAATAAATGATGCTGTAACTGCAGACCTATGTGGTACGTTGTGGGTCACCACACACTTCGAAAAGCATGCATGTGAACACACACACACACCAAGGCATGTGCACAATTATCATTTAGATTTTTAGCGCTTTATTTTTCCTGAAGGGGTTTTGTTTCACATTAATTCCAACAGAGACAGTTCAATATTTGCTGAACACCGGCATTGTACCACATGTTGCAGAGGGTCTTAAGATGTGAAGAAGAATATTTAAAAAGGGATACAAAGACCCTGCCCCGTTGAAATTTATAGTTTAAAAGAGGACACAGAAATATTGAAAGAAGATCTGAGAAGTACTATGATAAAAGTATGTATAAAGTGTTTAGGGGACAAAAGTGGTTCTACCCAGGGTTAGAGGGAGAGATTCTCCACTGATTATTTAAATTAAATCTGTCCTCATTGAGCAGTGAAGGAGCAAGAAATAAAACTCTCTTGGATAATATTCGTGTACAGACTATTTGGCAACTGATCCTAGATTCTTTTGTGGATATTTCTTGTATGATTACCTTCCTTCATTTTCTGGTTTAGACTCTTTATGCTCTGTTTCCCAACACCTCGCTTACAGCCATTTGTTTAATGACAATTTCAGCTGTAAAACAGAAAGACATTGATATAAAGCCTGCGTCTTCGTTCCCCCCATTTCCCACTAGGCACTTCCTTGTCTGAGATTCTAAAGTACTTTCTAATACCCCTAAGAAGAACTTGTCATTTTTCTTTTTAAATTCAGATTTATGTATCTGACACACCCAGACTAAGCTCCTTGAGGCAGTGGACTGGGTTTCATGCTTGGCACATAGGTAAGGTTATAGATTTAGAAATTCAATATATAAGATGCCCAGTTAATTTGAAGTTAAATAATGCTGATTTTTAATATATGTAGATCGAAAACATTGCATGGATATACTTACACATTACATTAATATTTAAATCAATACTTATATATTTCTAGTCATACTAAAAATATTGATTGCCTACTCAAATTCAAATTGAACTGTATTTAATTTGCAACCCTATGTAGGGATAACCTCAGAAGTATCACTGTGGTATGTGAAAATATTTTTCTTCTTTTTTGTGGTTTGTTCAGGCTGCTCATCACATCTCTCTGAATTGGAGTGTGAGGCAGATCATGACACTATGGTCTCTCTCCTATCAAAAGGGATTTTGGATATACAGTTGTGCAAATTCCACTGGATAGACCATCAGGAAGCTTGGAGTTAAATCCACAGTAGATACAGGGATGCTGCACTGAATGTGTGCTTTCTATAGTACTATGGGCTCAGGTGACCATTGGCTCAGAGCCATGATGGCAGCTCTAAAAGACCATGGGGAGGCAGAGGATTGGGGATAGACTTCAGCTTTGGAAAGAGCAATAGAGACTTTTCAGACTGAAGAAGCCCTTTGATAACCATCTTCTCTTTTTAGGGAGAGGTTTTTGTAGTTTTAAAACAGTTTTACTATTTAGAAATCTATTTACTATCCAGTAAAATGGTTTTACTATTTAGAAATCACCCCAAGTTACACTCTAATGTGATATTAAATTTGATAATTTAGAAGGCAATGTGATATGGTGAACAACAAGTACAGTACTGGAGTCAGACAGAAATGGGTGTGAGCTCTAGCACTGCTCAGACTAGCAGTGACAGCAGTCTCAAAAGGACACAAGGTGACTTTAGCTTGACCCCACAGATACTTGCATTCACCACTCTCTCATTCTTTAATATTATTCAGAGAGTTACATAATACAAAGTTGCAAGCCCCATCTTCCAACCAACTTGACACGGTAAAGAATTCTGGAGACACCACTGATGTTATGAGTTCCTGAGCACAGTCATTCTCTTTGAAGCCTCCACATTTGTACATTGAATACATTATCACAACAGTGTGGAACTATTGAATAGCTTCAAGATAATAGATGTGATGCATGTGACACATACCAGGAACTTAACAAGTTTTTATTATTATTATTATGTTTGTTCCCTATATAGCATATATGGTTTTTTTTGGTTTCCTCTCCATTTATGTGAGCTTCTTTTCACTATAGGTTCCTCTGCCATTGCAGCCCAGTGTGTCACAATGATTCTTCTCTTCAAGGGTTCAGTTTATATCATCTTCAGAAAGTCTAATATATATCTCCCCTTGTATGAGCAGAAGCTCCTTCAATTTCAGAAAGAATGAAGCGATTAGTGCTAGGTGTCTAATTGCATGGATTCAGAGAGCAATAGAAAGTGAATTCTTTCTGATAATATAACCGTAACTGGCTACATATATACACACACATGAAAAATGATGCCAATACATGACATTGCAGTGTTATTTTTGCATCTTTTAAATGGGAATCCACATTATGTAGTTTTACAAATATGCATTTGGTATGTAACTGGTATTAATTTTCTTATGTAAGACAGGGTGTCAACATCAGAGATAAAAATGAGACAGTTCTACAAAGGAGAAAAAAATCTACCATTTTATAAATGCTAGTGTAATAATCATCTCCATGGATGAGGTGCTGGTAGGTTTCTCATCATATTTCATGATTCACCATATTGCTTCAGCTGTGGAGCTGTTTCTGAACTCAGCAGGCATTTTATAAGCATCTGCTTTTTTAAGAGATGGAAACCCTGGGGTTTAACACCATTTGACTTGCGAGTGGGCTTCACAGAGTAAATAGTCTTACATTTTTGTTTTGGGACAACTATTCCAGTGTGTAATAGGGGAAAAGATGCCTAAACTTTACAAGAAAATTTCCTTTCTCATTAAATAATAGAGAAATGAATATTGTTGGCCATATGAGTGATAACTTTTGATGTGCTGTGTACATGCAAATTTCTTAGATGATTAAATATAAGGAATCTCAATATTCTCTTGACCTATTTCAGGATGAAGTGAGATCTAAAGTAATGTGGTTAACCGCTTATTTTCACTGTTTTTGAATGGGGCACATTTGGGTCTTTTTTTTTTTTTTAGCTCCTCTTGATACATTTATACATCATTAATTATAAAGCAATATTTGAATACAACAGATGAATATTTATCATGATTTATTTAATTAACATTACCAAACAAAACACATATCATGAAACTTTCAAAAAGTGAAGCTTCCTTCATCTTGGAATATGATCTTGTGTTGTATGTAGGTTACTTACATTGTTTAATGAGTTTAAATGAGTATTTCACAATTTATTTGACATAAGTCAATTATATGTAATTGATATAATTTATATTATAAGTAAATATAACTGACTTACATACATATATGTGCATATATATATACAAATCGATATACATTTATGTATTCATATGCCTATACATCAATTTTTATATTACATATACATCTATTTTTCTTCTAGAAGAAGTTTACATAAATAGTATAAAAGTTAGGAAGAAAACCTTTGTTCTAGAAATAAAAGTTTCTAGAAGAAAAATAGATGATGAGAAGGTTGATGTAAATATAAATATATATGTGCATATATATATATATGTACACACACACAAGTTCACATTTATTTTTTCTGTGAAATAGGAGAACAGTTCTGCATTTCATTTTTCTCATCTATAAATTTAGTGTTATAGTAGCATATATTAAATAAATACTAAATGAAAATCAAATTCTTTAAAACCTATAAAGAATATAGAATAGTGCATGGCACATATTAAGATAACACAATTTTAGCTGTTTTTCTATCTAGTCAAGTTTACTTGGTTCATGGCATCCAGGTAAAATGCTGACTTTTCCTTTAACATGACACTGATGATCCTAGCTTCCTGGAGCTCCCTCAGCAATTCCTACTAGTCACATGGCACTTTTAATAATTCTCTATATTTTAGTTATTTGTCTACAAGTTCTGTCCTATCTCTCTTTATCTCTATGATGGTAGGTCTGTGTATTAATAATTTTAGTACTCTTTAAGAGAACTGCTGAGCAAAATACCTTGCACATTTACATATGTTGAGTAAATAAATAAAATTCAAGACAGGGTATATATGCCAGAAATTCATTCTGAAAACCTTTAATCCAATAAAAGTTACCATATGTTAAAACCAAAATTTATGTCAATTTGGCTATGTTAGATCTTACAGAGAAATTTAAATAAAGCTTAGTTATGTTATATATATATATATGTAGTAAATATATATACTATATACATATATTTATAAATATATATAATATACAAATGAAACCTAAGATAAGAAGAGTATTAAGTTCAGTCCAGAGCAAGATGTTAAGATTTAAGAGCACTGGTAGTGAGTGCGGCAACAGAAGCAGAAACTGAAGCCCAGACTTAATCCTCCCCAAAACTGCGTCCAAGAAGGATTAAATTTCATTAGATTCAAAGTTTTGGCAGAATCCCCTCATTGGCTTTGATTGGTTTATTTCTATATTTGCCTATTATAGGCATGACTTGAATTAATCAAAATGAATAGCATCAAAGAAATAAGCTCTCTATATTGTCTTATCTACAAAATTATTTTGATATAGTAAAATTCTTTTGGAAAGGACAAGAGAGTTTTAAAATATGTATTGTTGGACCTTCCTTATGTTTTATAAAAATAAATTATATAAATACATGTTACAAGATTATTTTATTTAGAAAAAATAATATTGTACATTTCTGACCAATAATACTCCAAAGAAGAAAATAAAAGACAAAGGAGAAAGAGGAGGAATGAAGCTGAAAAAGAGGAGGAAAGGAAAGGAAAGGAAGGAGGGAAGGAAGGAAGGAGGGAAGGAAGGAAGGAGGGAAGGAAGGAAGGAGGAAGGGAGGGAGGGAGAAAGGAAGGGAAGGAGGGAGGGAGGAATATCATTTAAGCAAGTTCAGCAGAATTACTTTGTTCATAATCTTGCAAGATTTTCTGATTTACACAAATATGTTTTAATCTAGAAAAGTTGATTATTGTTTTTCAAATTACTACCTTTATCACTACATAGTCATACAAGTTATTTAAATTATCTACCAATGACATCAAATATTATCCAAGAAATAAAAAAGAATTTTAAAAAGTGATTTAAACTATGGTAATAGAGGCTGTGAAAAATAACATATTTAAATTATTCCTAGTTAATCTATTGTTACCCAAGTAAATAGGCAGATGGATAAGAATATTAAGTCAAAAAAATACAAATAAAACATTTTTATCTTGTTTACCATTATTATTATTTTTATTTTTGAAGCACAAACTGACACTAAAATAACCTAAATTTAATAAATCGATTGTTTGGATTCATTTACTCTAAATAAATTGAAAAGGGAAAAATCAATATTTCAGGAAATATTTAAAATGAGTTCAAAGTAATTAAATGAATACTAAATTCCCCAAATAAGCATATTGATTGATAAATTTTCTAAATGCTTTCATAATATTTTACTATTTTTTTAAATGGACACATTCAGTTTGCAGATACTTATGAGAACACCATTTTTTTGGAATATCAAAATCTAGGAAAAATCATTTTCTTAATATAAAATAAACTAAATTTTCAAGATTCCCTCTCATACTCGAGCAAACCTATTTTTCTTTATTTTTCTCTTACTGCTTCATTTTGAATAATTCTAAATCAGCTTTCCCCACTTCAGCCTGGTTATTTCTAAATTTTAGTTACTTAATTAGTAGTTTTAAAATTATTATTTAGGACGATTGACTTTTGGCATGCCAGAGTAAGAAGCTTCACTGACCAGGAGAATATCGTTTTGAAACAATCTGGAAATATACTTAATAATAAACAGCAAATGAAGAAACTTTTATTCAAGACAATTCATAAAAATGTGTAAGAAAGGCGAGAGTGTGTGGAATTTAAACCAAGACCGCTTCCTTCCTTCCTCTTGTCAGCTCAGTGAGCAAAGGCATCACTCTGGACTGCTTTAGTCAAGAACACGTGGCTCCGTCTAACCTGGAGTCCCAGTCAGAGAGTTCCTTCTGGTGAGAATGCCCACATTTCTCATCCTGCTCCCAGCTATCTACTGGTGAGGCTAAGCTCCAGGTGAGAGGAGTTAAGAGGTGGGGGCTTCCTTCTTCCGCCTCACCAACAATCATAGAAAAGACTGGGCCCCCTCATCCTTGGTCTGACAGGGGAGGTGGGGGGTTCCATGCCAGGAGAGGCAAGTACAGAGGACTTCATATTGCTACACCAACTTCCTCCACTGAGTGCTCAGCTTCTAGAGTTGGGGTTAACTCTGTGAGAAGCTTGCTGTGCTCCCTACCCTAGGTCCAGAGTCCTGGCTAGAAGATTTTGCCTGGAGCAAAAAGTAATCCCTAAAATAAATGACTCCTAATCTTGTCCCAAAGGAAATGACTACATTTGCAAAAGTGTGGAGAGTTCAAACCTAAGGACACACTGGGAACAGGAGAGATTGTGATGAAAAGCAATGAGGATGAATTTTACGGATTTAATTAAGATACAGCCTAGACTATAGTGTAGCTAGGCTACCAAAGATAACCTGGGAATAAGGCAGTTTGGAGGAGCCCTCTTGGTGTCAGAACAAACCTAAAACACTGACATTGTTTACTGTTTTTTCATAGGAACCCAGATTGAACTAATTTAGCCTGGAGATCAATTTATGCTCCAAGAAATGTTAAAAATGGAGCAATCAGCCAGTAATTATTAAAGCTTAAGAATTGGTTCTGTCAGAGAAAGAAACTGTCAAAGAAAGCCCTGGTAAAATTACCATCATCTGAGATGACTATAAGCATATCCAAGGCTGCACCTACTGAGGCACATCAGAGGCTTAACACTGTGATGGAAAAATAGACTTCACGAAAACAATGCAGCCAGTCACTAAAGAACAGATAAGCAAATAATAAATAACAAGCCACCATTGGGGGTGGGGTGGGGAGGAATATGCAGAGTTGCTACACAGAATTGGTTCAAGCTCCTAGCACAAAGCAGGGTGTGTTCACCAGGACCTTAACATTTTATGAGCCCCAGAATCTAAATTTTTATCTCATAGTGATGGAAATTACCAAAAGAGTCTAAGAGCACAACCTTTTTAGGGTAAGGTCTCCTCCTGAATCTCACCCTGGTAATTGTTCACTGTCATTTTAGCTATATAATTTTGCATCTTTTAAATATTAATTGGTCTATTTTTGAGAAGTAAAACAGTGTACATTAATCACGGACAACTTGATGTTTTGGAATATGTATACATCATAGAATGGTTACATTGAGCTAGTCAACATACACATTAATTACATATTTATCATTGTTGTGGTGAGAACCCTTAAAATATACTTAGTGATTTCCAATAATACATTGTTATTAACCACAGTCACCATGTTTTTCAATAGACCTTTTAACATTCCTTCTATCTAATTGAAGTTTTCCGTCCTTTAACCAACATTTCCCTACCCCCTCCTCCATCCCCAGCCACTGGTAATTATCATTCGGCTCTCTGCCTCTATGAGTTCAACTTTCTAGATTTCACATGTAAGTGAGATCATGCAGTAGTACGGATATATTTCACAGATACTGCAGGTCCGGTCCCACATCACCTCAGTAAAGTAAGTCACATGAAATTTTTGGTTTCTCAGTCCATATAAAAGTTATATTTACAGTATACTCCAATAACATGTCTAAAGAAACAATGTACATACCTTAATTAAAAATACTTTTTTGCTAAAAAATGCTAACAATCATCTGAGACTTCATCAGGTCATAATCTTTTGGCTGGTGGAAGGTCTGTCTCAGTGTTTATGGCTGCTGATTGACCAAGGTGGTGGTTGCTAAAGGTTGGGGTAGCTGTGGCAATTTCTTAAAATAGGACAACAATGAAGCTTGCCACGTCTGTCGACACCTCCTTTCATGGAAAATGTGTCTGTACCATGAAACACTGTTTGGTAGCATTTTACCCACCGTAGAACTTTTTTCAAAATTGAAGTAAATCCTCTCAAACTGTGCTGCTTCTCCACCAATTAAATTGATGAAATATTCTAAATCTTTTGATGTCATTTTAACAATGTTAATAGTATCTTCTTCAGGAGTAGATTCCATCTCAGGAAACCATATTTTTTGCTCATTAATAAAAAGCAATTTCTCATCCATGAACATTTTATCATGAAATTGCAGCAATGAGGTCAAGATATTCAGGCTCCACTTATTGTAATTCTCTTGCTATTCCCAACATCTCTGCAGTTACTCTCTCCATTAAAGTCTTGAACCCCTCAAAGTCACCTATGAGGTTTCAAATCATGTTATTCCAATATCTTATTAATGTTAATATTTTGGCCTCCTCCCATGAATCACCAATGTTCTTAATGGGATTTAAATGGTGAATTCTTTCCAGATGATTTCCAATTTACTTTGCCAAGATCTATGAGAGGAATCACTATTTATGGAATCTATACCCTCAAAAAGTGTACTTCTTAGATAAGAATTAAGAGTTGAAATTATTTATTGATCCGTGAGCTGAAGAATGGATACTATGTTCATGGGCATGAAAACTATAATAATATTCCTATACATATTTGTCAGTGCTGTTGGGTGAGTAGGTGCATTATTAACAAGAAGTAACATTTTGAAATAATTTTTTTTTCTCTGAGCAGTAGGTCTCAGCAGTGGGCTTAAAATATTCAGTAAAGAGATGTGTTGTCAGCTGGGTTTCTGTTCCATTTATGTAAAGCAGGCAAAGAATACTTGGCATAAGACATACAGGCCCTGGAATATTTGAAGTGATAAATGACCATTAGGTTAAACGTAAAGTCACCCTTTGCATTAGCCACTAACAAGACAATCAGCCTGTCCTTTGAAGCGAGGCATTGACTTCTCCTCTCTGGCTATGAAACTTCCAAATGGCATCTTTTTCCAAAGATATCTATTGTGCCTAAATTGAAAATCTGTTGTTCAATGCAGCCACCATCAACAATGGTCTAAGACAGATCCTCTGGATAACTTGCTGCAGCTTCTACACTAGGACTTCCTGCTTCAACTTGTACTTTTATGTTATAGAAATGGCTTCTTTCCTTAAACCTCACTAACCAACCTGTGCCAGCTTCCAGCTTTTCTTCTGCAGCTTCCTCACCTCTCAGCCTTCATTCGATTGAAGAAAATTAAGGTTAGGCTTTGGCTTAAGGGAATGTTGTTGCTGGTTTGATCATCTATCCAGACCAATAAAACTTTCTCTCTAGCAGCTATCAGGCTGTATTGTTTTCTTATCATTTCTGTGTTCACTGAAGTAGCATTTTTCATTTCCTTCAAGATTTTTTCCTTTGTATTTACAACTTGGCTGATGTTTGGCACAGGAGGCCTATCTTTCATCCTATGTTGATTTTTGACATGTCTTCCTCACTAAGCTTAATCATTTCTAGCTTTCCATTTAGAGTCATGGTACTCTTTTTTGATTAAACACTTAGAGGCCATTGTAGGTTTATTAATTACTCAAATTTCAGTAATGTTCTGTTTTAGGGAATAGGGAATCCTGAGGAGCAGAAGAGAAATGGAGTAACAGCATGGGATGGAGCCGTCAACACACACACAGCATTTATCAATTAAGTTTGCCATATCATATGGTCATTATTCATGGTGCCCCAAGACAATTCCAATAGTAATATCAAAGATGACTGATCATAAATCACCATAACATAAATAATAATAAAGTGTGAAATATTTTGAGAATTGCCAAAATGTGACACAGAGATACAAAGTGAGCACAAGCTGTTGGAAATATCTTGCTTGTAGAGTGGCTGATGAAGCGTTACCACAAACCTTCAATTTGAAAAAACATAGTATTTGCAAACTTCAGCAAAGAAAAGCACAATAAAATGAAATATGCCTGTATCTCTCTTTCTATGCTTGGCTTGTTTTACTTAATATGATGTCATCCAGGTTCACTGATGTTGTTGCAAATGACTGGATTTATTTTTTAAGGCTGAATTTTATTTTATTGTGTTTATATCTTACATTTTCTTTATTCCTCTATTTATTTGTAGATACTTAGGCTAATTCCATATCTTTGTTATTGTGAATAATGCTGCAATGAACATGGGAGTACAGACATATTTTTGACATACTGATTTAAATTCTTTTGAATGTATACCCAGAAGTTGGATTGCTGGGATCATATGGAAATTCTATTTCAGTTTTTTGAGGAACTTCTGTACTGTTTTCTATAATCCTTGTACTAATTTACGCTTTGACCAACAGTGTGCAAAGGTTCCCTCTTCTCCACATCTCCACCAACATTTGTTATCTTTTGGTTTTTTTTATATTGGCTATTCTAACAGGTGTGAGGTGATATTGTGGTTTTGATTTGCATTTTTTCTGATGATTACTGATGTTGAACATTTTTTCATATATCTGTTAACTATATGTCCTCTTTTGAGAAATGTCTATTCAGGTTCTTTGTCCATTTTTTAATTGGATGGTTGTTGTCTTGCTATTAAGTTTCTAATATATTGTGGAGATTATCCTTTGTCATCTGTATGATTTGCAAGTATTTTCTCTCATTCTGAAAGTTGCCTTTTTGTTTTGTTAAGTGTTTCTTTTGTTATGCAGAAGATTTTTCAGGATAATACAATTCCATTTGTCTGTTTTTCTATAGCTTGTGCTTTAGGATCATATTTAAAAATTATTGTCTAGATCAATGTCATGGACCTCCTCTCCTGTTTTCTTCTAGTGGTTTTACAGTTTCAGGTCTTACTTACATTCAAATCTGTAATCCACTTTGGTAGAACTTTTACATATTGTGTGGCGTAAGGGTCTAATTTCTTTCTTCTACGTGTTGATATCCATTTGTTTTAACATCATTCATTGAAGAGATTGTCTTTGTCACATGTGTGCTTTTGGCACCCTTGTTGAAAATCAATTGCCCATAAATGTGCAGTTTTATTTCTGGGCCTTCAGTTCTGCTTTATTTCTCAATGTACCTATTTTTATTCCAGTATCAATAACTCATTATGCTGTTTTATTAAAGCTTTGCAGTATATTTTGAAGCCATATAGCATAATTCCTATAGTATTGTTCTTTTTGCTCAAGATTGCCTTGGCTATTGGGGGCTTTTGTGGTTCTATATAAATTTTAGAATAGTCTTTACTTCCATGAAATATGTCATGAGAATTTTGATAGGGACTGTTCTGAACCTATAGATTGCTTTGGGTAGTGTGAACATTTAACAATATTAATTCCTCCAGTCAATAAACATGGGATATTTTTCTATTTATTTGCATCTGCTTCCATTTATTTTATCAATATTTTATCATTTTCCATGTACAGGTCTTTTACCTACTTGTTTAAATTTATTTCTAAATTTATTCTTGATGCTATTGTAAATAACACTGTTTTCTTGACTTATTTTTCAAATATTGTTAGTGTATAGAAAATAACTGACTTGTGTGTGTTAGTTGTGTTTCTTGAAACACTGCAGAATTTGTCTATTAGTTCTAACAGTTTTCTGGTGTATTTAGGAATTTCTATATATAAGATTGTGTCTTCTGCAAATAATGAAATTTAGCTTCTTGCATTCCATTTGAATGTCTTTTACATTTTTTTATCTTGACCTATTGCTGGCTAGGACTTCCACTACTATGTTGAATAAAAGTGGTGAGAATGGGTGATATGGCTCGTCTGTGTCTCCACCCAAATCTCATCTTGAATTGCCGTCCCATAATCCCCACGTGTTATGGGAGAGACCTGGTGGGAGGTAATTGAATCATGGGGGCAGGATTTCCCATGCTGTTCTCGTAATACTGAATAAGTCTCATGAGATCTGATGGTTTTATAGAGGGCAGGCCCCCTACACATGCTTTCTTGCCTGCCACTATGTAACAGGTGCCTTTCCTCCTCCTCCACCTTCTGTCATGATTGTGAGGCCTCCCCAGCCATGTGGAAATGTGAGTCTATTAAACCTCTCTTCCTTTATAAATTACCCAGACTTGGGTATTTCTTCATAGCAGGATGAAAATGAACTAATACAGTAGACGTTAGTATCTTTTTAATCTTATAGAAAAAGCTTTCAACATCTCACCGTTCTGATGTTAGTCATGGAATTGTCACATATAACCTTATTGTGTTGAGGTACACTCCTTATATACCTAATTTTTTTAGAGTTTCTGTCATGAAAGATTGTTGAAATTTCTAAAATATGCCTCTGCAACTATTGAGATGATCATATGGTTTAGTCCTTCATTCTGTTATTGTGGTGTATCACATTTATGGATTTGTATATGTTTAATTATTCTTATATCCCTCAGTTAAGTCCCACTTGACCATGGTGAATGATCTTTATAACTGGCTATTGAACTTAGTTTGCTAGTATTTTGCTTTGAATTTTTGCAACTATGTTCACTAGGAATATTGGCTTATAATATATATATATATTTTTGGTAGGGTCTTTCTGGGGCTTTGGTATCTGGGTATGCCAGGGTCATAAGATGAATTTGAATATATTCTCTCTCCTTCGTTTTTGGAAGAGTTCAAGAAAGATTTGTATTATTTCTTTTTTAAATGTTTTATAGAATTCAACAGTGAGGCCATTAGGTCCTGGACTTTTCTTTAGTGGGAGACTTATTACTGATTCCATCTAATTGCTCATTATTGTCTGTTTAGATTTTCTATTTCTTAATGATTCACTCTTGGTAGGTTAATGTGTCTAGGACATAATCAGTTTCTTCAGATCAACTAATTTGTTGGTATTATTAATTGCTCATGGTTCTCTCATGAATTTGGTATTTCTGTGGAATTTGTTGTAATGTCTCATCTTTCAATTCTGATTTTCGTTTTTTCTCTTTTTTCTTAATTGGTAGCCTAAGATTTATCAATTATATCTTTTTTAAAAAGTTAACTCTTAGTTCAATTAATCTTTCTGTTGTTTTTCTGTCTCCATTTCAACTATTTCTATTCTTATTACTTTTTCCTTCTTTCTGATCACCCATGCTTGAGCTTCATTTACTCTTCTTTCTAGTACTTTAAAGTGTACTGTTAAGTTGTTTATATAAGATTTTTCTTTTTTTTTTTGCTGTTAATATTAATTGTAATTTTTTATATTTTAAGAAAAAATAGTAAACATATCTTCCAATATTTTTAGTAATCCTTAATGAGAAAGTTGGTTTAAACTAGCTGGCCAGTAATGAAATCAAAATTAAATGGTTAATTTGAACTTTTACAACATCTTATAAAATTTGAGTAACAAGATTCATGTTTATCATTTTTTTTTAACACAAAAATAGTTCTCAAAAGAGCAGTGTAACTTTTTCAAATTACATTCACTCAATTAAATTCAAGCCTTGATTTGGGCAATCATTACTGTGTCTCTTGGACAGCATGTACTTTTTTTCTGGCATCTATTACACTATTCTCTTTTCCCTTTTATAATTTGTTATTGAAGTGTAATATGTCAAAAGATAGTACACACACATACAAACATTAATAAAGCTTTATGAATTTTTATAAACTTAAAAGATGAGGTCACTAACCAGCATCCAGATCAATACACCAACCATTACTAGAATCCCAGAACAACCTCCACAGTACCTTCCTGCCACCATTCCATGCCAAGTATCAGCACTATCCTGATTGAAACAGAATACATTATTTTTTTCAATCTTTGTAGTTTAAGTGAATTTAGAATATGACCTAATTTTTTGTAAGTTCCTTTTGCTCAGTATTTAATTTTTGAGATTTTTGATGCTTGTGTGCAGTAATAAATTGTTTATTTGCATTTCTACATTATTTTTCATTCTGTGAATTTGCCACTTCTTTATCCATTTTACTGTCGATAAAAATTAGAATGGTTTATAGTTTTTGCCGACATGTTTATTATTGTGCTTTGATGAACATATGTGCACATTTCTGTTAGGGATAGACTTAAGAGTGGGATTTCTGATTCAAAGTGTCCATATATTCATCTTGAGTAAGTACAGTTTTGTAATATGGTCATATCCATTTACCTATTTGCATGCAGTGTATGAGATCCTAATTGCTCCATATCCTTACATACACTGGTATTTTTAAAAATTATTTTATGCTATGCTAGTGATTTTAATTGGAATTCCCCAGATGAAGTTGAGAATTTTTCATGTATTTGAAGATTATTTGGATACCCTCTTCTAGAAAGTATATTGTTGAGAATTTGGCCCATTTCTTACTAGATGTCTACCTTTAAGGTGTTTACAGGAATTTTTTTTTACATACTCTGGATATAAGACCTTTGTCAGATATATTTATAATGAATACCTTTTTCCAAATTATGAGTTGCCTTTCACTTTTTAATTATGTCTTTTGGTGAACAGAAGTTCTTAAGTTTTATTATAGTTCAATGTGTTCTTTTTTTAATTTAAATTTACAATCTTTGTACCTTCTTTAAGAAATTATTCTACTCCAAGATCATGACTCTTTGTAATTTTATTAAAAATTTGTTGTTTTTTATATTTATATTTGCAATTTATAATAATTTTATTTTTGTGATGTGTAATAAATGGTTCGAGTTTTATTCAAATAAATCTTTAGTTAACCCAGCTTCATTTATTCATAAGATCAGAAATTTTCCACAGTGATGCAGTTGTAACCTTTTCATGTATGAAGTGACTCTACATACTTGGACTTTTTTTTTTTTGAACTCTCTATTCTGTCCATTGATTAGTATTTGTATCCATAATTACTGTATCTTTATACCAAGTCTTTTTAAAGGTGGTATTGTAGCTTCTACAAATTTTTTTCCAGATTGCCTTTGCTGTTCTTTTGTAAATTATTTACCACTTCCATAGAAAAAATAAAACTAATAGGATTTTTGTTAGAAATATGTTGAATCTAAATATTAATTTGGAAAGGTCTGAAATTTTTAATAAAGAAAACTTTCTAATCCACACACATGCTATATCTCTCAATTTAAGTCTACATTTTCTCCAGAAATTTTATGTTCTCTCATACAAAGTTCTTCATACTTTTGTTAAATTTTTTTCCAAAATATTTGGCACCATTTAATTTTATTGAAATAGTATCATATTTTAATTATTTGTTTTTTGTGTTTGTTGCTAGCATATGAAAATAGTTTTTATATATTTAATTTTACCTAGCAATTTTGGTGAAGTCACTTCTTTATTCTAGCAGCCGGTAGATTATCTTTGACTTTTATACATAATTATGTTATCTGTATATGAATACTTGAATAACTATCGCTGTGTGTGTTTGTTTTGGCATCTCTCATGCCACACTTCAGCTGAGGAACCTGTGTTCTACCTCTTTCTCATCCTCTTCTCAGGACCAGAGTGCTGTCTTAGATGTTCTTATAAAAATGGCAGAGGCATAATAGATAAGATTGTCAAATAAAATATATATAGATAAATCGTTTTGAAATATTTATATCTCTGACACAGTAAATCTATAGGTCACAGTTTTTTACTTTCTCTTTTTGACATAACTACTCTTACTATCATCATACCTGTTTTTTTCCACTGGAAAAGCAGTTTACCACCTTTTTAACAAGCTCTACAACCATATTTTTCCATTATTAGTCAATATTTTGTTGAATTTTAGATAAACAAGGAATAAATTAGTGTATGTTCCATACATAGTATGCTTCCATGCATTTTTAAAACTAAATATTACAGTCCTAATACAGCAAGAAAAAATGTGCAAGATTTGTAAAGATACACTTTCCTTCGTTTCTAGTGACCAAAAAAGTCACATGACTCAACCTATAGGTAGGAGCAGGGAAGTCTATTTTACCACTTTAATTGAGAAATTCATGTCACATGGTTAAGGGTCTCCATACACAGAGGAGTAAAGGCTTTGGGCCAGTAACATAATCAACTGCATAGCCTGTTAGGTAAAAATGGGATTTAATGGAAATTATATAAATATTTATGAATGTGTAATTGAAAAATAAAATAAAAATTTTAAAAGCATAATTGAATGCTTACTGTGTGCCAGATTCATTTGTGCACATTATTTATTTAATCATTCCAATACCCCCTTAAGGTAGAAACTATTTTTAGATGAACATACAGAGGCTGTTGAAGGTTATGTTAGTCTAGTTTCATACTGCTATAAAGAACAGTTCAAGATTGGGTAATTTTTAAGGGAAAGATGTTTAATTGACCCACAGTTCAGCATGGCTGGGGAGGTCTCAGAAAACTTACGATCATGGAGGAAGGTGAAGGAGAAGCCAAGCGTCTTCCTCACAAGGCAGTAGGAAGGAGAATTGCCAAGTGAAGAGGGGAAGAGCCCCTTACAAAACCATCAGATCTTGTGAGAACTCACTATCAGGAGAGCAGCATGGGGGAAACTATCCCCATGATTCAATTACCTCTACTTGGTCTCTTTCCTGACACATGAAAATTATGGGGATTACAATCCAAGATAAGATGTGGTTGGTCACCCAAAGCCTAACTATATCAAAGGTATAGTGACTTTCTCAAGATTGAATAACTTTTTATAGGGAAAAGTGGTCCTTTCCAGCATCTGAGTTTAGAACCTAAGCTTTTTTTCTCTTAAGGATCTACCTTGAAATTGAATAAAAATATGTAGAGTTCATTTGTAAAAGAAAAAGCTCTTAAACAAAATACTGAAGAATGGTAGAAAAACCAGATTTTAGAGCTTGCCAAAAAGGTGGAGAATAGCTTTTTCAGTGGACAAAACAGAGAGCAGTTATGTCAAAAGGAGAACATGAAGAACAATCACCTACAGATTTAGTTTGTTAAGGATCTAAATATTTCAAAATGATTTATTTATCCACTTAATTTGCAGAAGTATCACTCACTGTTTTTTCTATGTAGCAAACCTTTATCTTGAGAACTCATGAACCATGTGTTAACTCACAAAGCCATATCTTTCAAGATTAATTTCCAGATTAACCGAACCTATGCTACTTACCTTTGTGATCACTATTTTCAAAATAGGTAGGCTTTCCTTTTAGACATTATGAGACCTATTTCTTTGTAAATGTATTGTTAAAAAGTGTTGATGCCTGTGCATTCTTATAATTGAGTCACATTTTCTTCCCTTCTGTCCTCCATAGGCAATAAAATAAAGAACTATTTCACAGTTATTTATTTGCATCACATGTCTAATACATATCCCTCTACACTATTAGTTGGCCTGCTAAAATAAATGAAAATTTTCAGAGAAGATATATGAGGAAGAAATGGTTTCATGTTAAGTAACTTCAACAGATACGGATGTTGAAACTATGCTTGACTGTTCAAGTATCTGAAAACATGCAAGATCATTAAAGTCATAGGATCTAAAATTGATTAAGCAATAAGAAGCTTTGCCATCATTAATATTTCAAAACTCACAAATGGATAAAATATTATTTAATCACTGGGTCAAAATGAGTATATTCTTCATCTTAAAAATGTGTTTGTAAATGATTCTGTTACCAGATAATATAATCTTTGGATTCTATAAATATCCCGAGGGAGCAGTAGATTATTGTTGTGTATAATAAGTATGGAGAAAGTTTAATTCTTGGAATAATCAAGATCTGATTTATTAAGACAGGAAAGATACAGGGTATCTAAACTTCTAACAAAAGTTATGTCCATTTATCATTGTCCTAGGAGTAAGCTGTGCATGAACACTGTTAGAAAAATGAGAATGTCAAAATATCTCATTAGACAATTGTATTAATGACAAAATAATAATGACAGGAAAGCTTATCATGTATTAAACTTTGATAAGCCAGACATTGTTAAATGTTTAATATACTACATTTTGTTAATTTTCAAATGTTCATATTTGCTTATTTTAATACCTACTGAAATAGATTCTTCTTAAAACAGATGACATCTTTCCATAATTACATGAAAGAAAAGAATTATTATCCATTTTACACCACCTGAACTTGTGCAAATTATGTCATTGCTGGTCAATATTTTTCTCACTTAAATCCATTGGTACTCTGCAAGTTAAGGTTAATTGGTGTTTAAAGTCAATTCAAAATATTGCACTGTGTTGAGTTATTGAAAGGAATTACATGTGTAAAATGACACAGAAACAAAAAACTGCATGCAGTTAAACCTGGAAACTAAATTTGATAATGAAAGCAAAATTTATCCAAGAAATGATCACAATTCCATATTTTCTTGAAAAGTTACAACAAATTCTCTCAGGATCAATGAAAAGATTCCCATGATTGCAATATTCTCTTTCATATATTGTTTCTGTGCTACGTGAGAAAGGATTACCTATCATGAAAAAAGCCGTATAACTTAAGTCAGGAATACCACTAGTTCTCTTAAAATATCAGAGGGAAACTTGGAAGAAACCAGGGACAGATATGATTGATTTTTCCACAGAGAAAGAGCATATTAAGACATTGAGCATCTTTTAACTCTTTGAGGAATTGCTACGCTGCTTTTCACAATGGCTGAACTAATTTATACTTCCTCCAACAGTGTATAATTGTTCCTTTTTCTCCACAACCTCACCAGCATCTGTTATTTTTTGACTTTTTAGTAATAGCCATTTTAACTGGTGTGAAATGGTATCTCATTGTGGTTTTGATTTTTCTCTCTCTAATAATCAGTGATATTGAGCTTTTTTCATATGATAGTTGGCCACATCTGTTTCTTCTTTTGAGAAAAAGCTGTTCATTTCCTTTGCCCACTTTTTAATGTGGTTGTTTGTTTTTCTCTTGTAAATTTCTTTAAGTTCTTTACAGATACTGGATATTAGACCTTTGTGAGATACATAGTTTGCCAACATTTTTAATCCCATTTTGTGGGTTGCTTCTTACTCTGTTGATAGTTTCTTTTGCTGTGCAGAAGCTCTTAAGTTTAATTATATCCCACTTGTTAATTTTTGTTTTTGTTGTAATTGCTTTTTGTGTCTTTGTCATGAAATATTTGTCTGTTTCTATGTCCAGGATAGTGTTGCCTAGGTTTTCTTCTGGGGCTTTTATGTCTTGAGTTGATTTTTGTGTATGGTGTAAGGAAGGGATCCAGCTTCAGTCTTTTGCATATGGCTAGCCAGTTATCCCAGCACCATTTTTTGAATAAGGATTGTTTTTCCCGTTTATTTTTGTCAGCTTTGTCAAAGATCAGATGGTCATAGTTGTACAGCCTTGTATCTGAGCTTTCCATTCTGTTCGGTTGGTCTGTGTGCTTGTTTTAGTATCAATACCAGGCTGTCTTGGTTACTGTAGCCTTGTAGTATAGTTTGAAGTCAGGTAACATGATCCCTCCAGCTTTGTGTTTTGTTTGTTTGTTTGTTTTGGTTAGGTTTGTTTGTTTGTTTGGCTATTCAGGTTCTTGTTTGGTTTCATATGAATTTAAATATTTTTTTTCTATTTCTGTGATGAATGTTCTTGGTAGTTTGCCATTCAACCCAGCAATCCCATTACTGAGTATATACACAGAGGAATATGAATCATTCTACCCTAGTGACACATGTACACAAATGTTCATTGCAGCACTATTCATAGTAGCAAAGACATGGAATCAACCTAAAGCTCATCAATGACAGATTGGACAAAGAAAATGTGGCACATATACACTATGGAATACTATGCAGCCATAGAAAAGAAAAATATCATGTATTTTGTGGAAACATGTATGGAGCTGGAGGCTGTTGTCCTTAACTAATGCAGGAATAGAAACCCAAATACAACATGTTCTTACTTATAACTGGGAGCTGAATGATAAGAACTAATAAACATGAAAAAAACAACAGACATTGGGGTCTCCTTGAGTGGGGAGAGTGGGAGGAGAGAGATAAGCAGAAAAGATAACTATTGAGTACCGGGCTTAATACCTGGATAAGGAAATAATATATACAACAAACCCTCAGAACACATGTCATGTTTACCTATGTAACAAACCTTCACATATACCCACAAACCTAAAATAAAAGTTAAAAAAAAAGATAATTGAGCATCAGTCTGTCAGAAACTTTATTGACTTTAAACATAAGTTGCTTACATTTCCAGCATTGTGATTTAAATGAGAAAAAAACTAAAATTTTGTGTTTAGATAAGTAGAAAATTACTAGAATCAACACTTACAGAATGAGTGTTAACAATGTGGGAGAAAAACCCCAGAGATAATAGTGTAGCAGTCTCTTAAGAAGTGCTGCCATATCAATGCTGTTGACAACAGAGAATAATATTACAATTAGCAAGAAAAAGAGAATATGGAGAGTGACAATTTTAAACGTGACTCTAAAAGTGAGTTTAAAGGTGACTTTAAAAAGTAATCTCTGAATATGGTAAGTTTTAATAACATATACAATAACGTATTTTTTATATTTTCATTTTAATAGTGAAATAAGTCAAATTTTTACATATGTTAAAAATGCATATTTTAGCAAAAGAAAATTAATTTATTTTTATTATTTAGTCATACAAAAGTAAAAGTAACTACTAGCATAATGGATTAGATTTGATGAAATATGGTATATTATTTAAATTATCTCTCAAAATTCTAATTGTACATGTTAATAGTTTGAGTTTGCACATGAGAAAAAATTATTTCTTAAAGAAGCTATGTGCCATATTAAAATCACACAACTCATTCTGTGCCTGAGAGTACCCCTAAGAATTGTTTTGTTGAAATGCTGGCTATTTTTCACAATGTGATGAACTTTATGCACATCTCAGAGACTCAATTTCTTCAAGTTTAAAATGGGAACTTTGAACTAACAATACTATATAGGTCTTTTTACTGCTGTCAATAATTCTGAGGAAAACTTGAGTTATTGTGCAGTGTTCACTGCAACATTCAGAAATATTGGCTAAGTTATGCTCGTTGTGGTCTAAAATGTCTAACTCTCTCCCAAATTCTCTTGAGCATATTTAGTATGTTCTATTTATTTTATACCACATAAAGTGATAATGAGCTTTCTACATTGTAATCTATAGTAGAAAAAAGAGCTTATTTTTATTTGTCCTAAAATCAACATTTTGTTCTAAACTCCAAGGATTTAGGGAACAAGTTTTCTTTCCTGTATCTATACTTTTAATTAATTTTAAACTTACAATATAGAAAATCTCAATTTTTATTTTTGACCTTTAATAACATTTTAAATATTTTTATTATAGATATACATATATCTAACCCCATAATTTATTTTTTCTAGAACATATATAGCCTTATTTTATTGCCTATAGCTACATTAAACAAAAATGAGATTTTTCAATGTGGTGAATATTGCTTGTTTCAGCAAAATTGGTCTTTTTCTCTAAATAGACCTGACACCTGCTTCTGCCATATTTTGACCATTCAGATAATCTTCTAATATACTCCTGTGATTTACCTCTGTCAACATCAAATGACACTGAGAGCTGAGAGTTTAAAGGCTGTTCAACCCATTTCACTGCTTTTCCATCTGAAGTAGAGCTAAACATTTTAGAAGCGTAGTTTTTCTTAGTGTTCTTCTGAACCAGTCTCAACTGAGAGCTGTATGATCTGAGATGGTAAAGGAAATTAGAGAAATTAAATAATTTGACCAAGCTGTTCTATAGGAGAATATAAGAGCTGTGTCTCTGGAACCTTGATTCACTATGCCATGCTGGTTATTCTGAGTCTGTTCAACCCATCTGTCTAAATACACTTGTTAAGTTGGTTTCCTTGCCTGCAGTGAAGTTGTTCTCTCAATATCTTAAAACTCAGTTATATTGTTTTTCTTTTTTAATCAGAATATTTTAGCAACCTAACTCAAGAGACTGTCTCGAAGAAGCTGACAGTACACTCTTTGGAGTCAGACATATATTGAAACAAGTCTGGGCTCTGCTAGTTGCCGGCATAATGTTATAGGCCTTCTCTAAGTCTCTCCTTTTTAAAATTTAAATAATGAAAGAAAAGATATTATAAAATTGTTGAAAAAATTTTTATGAAATGTATGCATCTATATACTTTAAGCCTGGGTTGTCGTGAGTCTTTAATAAATGTTAGCAATTTTATTATGATGGAGAAAATAGGATATAAAGTAGACCAAAATGTGAAAAGTAAATATGATGAGGTGAAAAGTTATGAATACTTACTGGTTTTATGTAGCTTTCTCAAATATTGTGTCAAATTATTATAATGGTGAATAATGAATAAATAAATGTGATTAAGTTGTAGAAAGAATAAGAACATAAATAATTTTTCCACCTTCAGTTTCCTGTGGTGATGCAGAAACCTGAGAAACTAGACAGTTTTCCTTCCTGTTATTCATCACCCAGAGTTTCAGCTTCTAGACAAATTAACATAAGGAAATTAAAACAACACACTAAAACTACAATGAGATGCCACTTCACAACTATTCAAATGGTTAAAATTTTAACAAGACTTACCATGTAATTTGTTGGTGATAATGTGAAGCCTCTAAAATTATTTGAATTTTTAGATGGGAATGTAAAATGGGAAAACCAATTTGGAAAACAGTATGTTAGTGTCTTGGTCAGTGTGAGCTGCTATAACAAAGTACCATAGACTAGGGGGCTTGTGAAAAAAACCAGAAATTTATTTTTCGTTGATCTAGAGGCCAGAAGTCCAAGATCAGGGTGCTAGCATGGTTGGGGCCATGTGAGGGCTATCTTCTGGGTTGCAAGCGGTAACTTTCCCATTATATCCTCACATAGCAGAAGGAGAGATCTCTAGGCTCCTTATTGTCCTGTATGGGCACTAATTCCATTTATGACTGCTCTACTGTAATAACCTAATTATCTCCCAAAGGTATCACTTCCAAGTCCATTGGAGAGTCAGGCTTCAACATGTGGACTTTGGGGGAGAACAAACTTTCACTCTATAATATGTTTTAATGTTTTCTCAAAGACATCAAAGATATACCTATCCCACTTCTGTTTATTCAAGAAAAAGAAAAACACATGTCCATATAAAGAGTTGCACACAAATATTCACAGCCTTACTTGTGATGGACTAAAATTAGACACAACTGTGATGTCCATCAGCAGGTGAATAGATAACCAAATCAAAGCATATCTAGACCAAGGACTACTACACAGGAGTAAAAAGAAATGGACTATTGATACTCATAGCAACATGAATTAATCTTTCCAATAATTATTCTGGGTAAAGAAGACTTCCCGTTTCCAAAAATAAGTAGATACTGATTGATTCTATTTAGTATGAAATCTGGAAAACATATGCAAAAATATAATGACATAAGCAGACCAGTTGTCTGGGGGATGGAGAAGAGGTTTGGAAGTGGGGTTATGGGACAAATTTGGGGAATCATGGGCACAATTGATCAGACTGTATACTTTATTAAGGTATAACTGGCATGCAATATTTAATGTTCCTTTTTTTTTTTTTTTTGAGAGGGAGTCTCACTCTGTCACCCAGGCTGGATTGAAGTGGGACAATCTTGGCTCACTGCAACCTCCACCTCCCAGGTTCAAATGATTCTCCTGCCTCAGGTTCCTGAGTAGCTGGGATTACAGGTGCCCACCACCACCACCACGCCAGTTAATTTTCGTATTTTTAGTAGAGACAGGGCTTAACCCTATTGGCCAGGCTGTTCACGAACTCCTGACCTCAAGTGATCGGCCAGGCAGGGCTGATCTCAAGTGCTGGGATTACAGGCATGAGCCACCGCACCTGGCCTGCTTTTTCTTTTAAAGCATTGTAGTACACAGAATTTAGTCTTCTCTCTCCAATAAGTGTCTTGGCACCCCTATCTGTTCAAGTGACAAAAATTAAAGCATAAAAGCATGGTTAAAAATGTTTATAGGATTATCTCACATAATTATTCTGTTCTAGGACTTAAAGGTATTGTTTGTATTAATATTTTGTTATCTTTACAGTATCTAAAAGGGTCATATTTACTTTTTTCATTTTTTATAATAAGATACTGACTCAGCAAATCAATGAAACTGTTGCAGTTACATCCTAATGGTTCTTACTCCAGTTATTAGCACTGAATTATTTCCAACTTGGCAACTTGTGGTTTCAAATGTATTTGGAGAGAATCTAGCTAATCTACAGATTTCTCAGTAGAAAGAACCATTTCATGAGAGAAAAAAAATATCTGATGTCAACTGGGGGAAAAAAATCCCACCACAAAGTGGCCTCAAGAGATACAAGAGAGATAGGGGCTTTATTTACACTTAGAATGCAGGACGTAAGAAATGCAAATAGTGTGTTCCTAGTGATTTAGCTTCTCATCTTTCTCATTTTTCTACACAAAGAAGGTTAGAATCCGTTATAGCAGTTTTCACCAATAGTCTATTCTCATGGATTTCTGTTAAAAGCCTACTCAAATACACTTAAGTGACTAAATATAAACGCATGGTGGCTCCTGCCTATAATTCTATCACTTTGAGAGGCAGAGGTGAGAGGATCACTTTAGGACAGGAGTTTGATACCAGCCTGAGTGACAGAGAGAGACTCTGTCTCTAAAAGACAAAACAAAACTGAATAACAAACATCTTCCTTTACGAAAATTAAGAAACTGGCACAAATTGAGGTGCATGCAAAATTCAGGTACAATAAAAATCCATAAGAAAGAACAGTTTTGTCATCACAAAATTTCATTCTACATAACTAAATTGCTATGAATCAAATTTTTGTCCTACAGAGAAAATAGTCAGCCTCCCATCTTTCTTCATAAAAACTGTCAAGTGTCAGACAAGGAATTAGTATCTGAGAAATATTTTATATAAGGCAGGTGTTCTGTGAATGTCTTTGACTGACAAGAATCCTGCGAAAACCTGGACTGAAGAAATTAAAGCCTACTGTTTGTTGTCATTTAAATTTGAATGATGCTGGGAATCTCTCTACCCTCAAAATATTTCTCTATTGGCCTGTGAAAAATGCCTATAATTTCACCATTAGAAATTCACTCCTTTCACCTAGCCGAGGCCATGAGTGAGCTAAGGCACAGAAAATAGCAAATACATAAACGCTTGATTAGACCTGGGAATGTCTGATGAGCCTGAATACTGGGCAAAAGGAACCATTACTGCCACATTGTAAAAACTTTCAGCTCTGAAATTATTTAGTTACCTCATTTAAGATAATGCAATTATCTGATATCGACTAGATCAAAGAGAGTATCTATTATTATGACATTATTATTATTAAAGGTGCTCAAGTAATACAAGTTTAATTACATAATATTATCCCTATTTTATTGCAGTGTACAAAGAGATTCTTCAGAACACAGAAATCAGTGATAAGTTTTTAACTAGTATTTAGTAACAACTGAGGTGATTCCAAATAAGGGAGCTGAGTAAGTTAGAATGTTTGTGTGAGAGAAGTGAGTGTAGTTTCAGTATCTACAGTATTTAGGGATATTCTGTCATTATTATATTATCGGTTAATGCCCATAGAAGCCAAGGTTTTAGTTATTCATAACTTAAGGCTTTTGAGTCATCTAACAGCCATAAACATATACAGCAATTAATAAACAACCAAAAGCCAATGTTTCAGTCTCCAGAGCTCTGACTCTCAGAAATGAGGCAGAGGGAACTAAGAATAAAAAGAGACCCTCCCAAGACAGCATTTTTAACAGCCTAGCCCAAATTTCAGGTCTGTGTACTCTGCCTTCCCTGGCCTTATCATAAGCCATCCTTCTGCCATGTAATTCCAATCAAATTCCACATAGGGGCATGTGCTGAATTATTGTTGCTTCTTTGCCTGTGCTCTCCTGACATTTGCAGTTTCTGGGCATTCTCATTTGCCTGTTCCTGATGCTCATTCACACTGATGTGGCAGTAACATTAAGGTCGGTGATCAGATGCCCACAATAAAAAATGCTCACCTCATCACATTCTATGCATTTTGTTATTGAGTAGGGGGAGGGGGTGTCTAATCTGTAATGAAACCATTCTATCTTACATTCTTTGGACATACATTACATTTGTGAAATGTCATCTGCTTAGAAAAATGCGAGTCTTCCCTCTTTCTCTACATCTCTTAGAAGCTGTTGCCTTAAAGCTACTTTTCATTCAGAGTTCACATTTGCTAAAATTGGAATAAACTCAAATAGCTTTAAAAAAGGAGGGAGAGACACTCATCAGAATGCATTTTGTCAACCCTCCTGGTTTTTCTTTCCTTCCGTTCAGAGAGGGTGGCCTCTTCAAATGCGCACTTTGCTTTTGACAGCTCTGCAGTGATTGGGTGCAGCAGGAAATAGTGCCTGACACATAAAATCCACTGATTCAACTATGCAATATTTATTTCCTAGCCAAGATAAATAAAAATAAAATATTTACTTGAACATTCTTGCTCACACATTGCCTGGCTGCATTGCCAGCAACTTTTCAGATTCTTCTATTAGAAAACTTTCATTTGCTTTCTCTTATACTATACATCATATTCGCTTATCTGACTCTGATTGGACTATCCTTTGTTGAATAATAAAACATAGGTGTGGCTTGGAAATGTATTTTAAATATTATTGTAGATAAAGCAATACAAATGGAAAAAGTACAGCTTGATGAGGATGTTTAGATTTATGTAAGTAAAGCTTTTCAACTGAAAAAAAACCTTTTCTTGCCCTAATTACCAATTATTTGGTCCTTGCTTTGGCCACATTAGCAGTAAGAAGCTATTACTGTTCACCTATTTGGGCTTTTAAGTTATTGGGTTAACCATGGCCTTAATGAATCCAAATCCCAGTTATTAGGATGACCCCAGGGTAATTCAGAAAACTGTAAAGAAATCAGTAATTATCACTGGTAGTAGATTTTCTAGCCTCAAGTGAGTTAAGCAAGAGCAAACTTAAGTATTAAGATGAAACCTAATTGAGATAATAGAGAAAGGACATTGTGAAATCTCTGTTGGATGAAGAATTTGTTAGTATGGTCAAAGTTTTTCTAAGAGGAAGGAAATCACCAGTCATAAATGAAACAAGGCTGTGTTGCAAGAAAAGACCACAGGGGAGCGTTGGAACATGAAGTGGCAAAAGATGTCCTGATGGAATCATCTCCAGCCACCTTAATTAAATATCTTCCATGATTTCAGCAACACTGAAGATACTTTTTTCTTGCTGGTGGTTTTTATTTTTGCTTTTTTGTTTGTTTGTTTTATTTTGTTTTCTAGATCTAGAGAAAAACAGGTTACTATCTTTTGATGAGAGCCTGGTCAATATATTCATTGAAAGAAGGCAACAAAATTACCCCCAAGGAAAGAATCCAGGACTGAGTGTTCTGAAATGCAAAGACATTTATTGGGACGATTGATGCAAGCATTTCCAATGGAGTTTTATGTGGGCAGAAAAGTTTTAAGCTCGAAATTTTGAACTATTTTCAATTTACTCACTTAATGTGGGTTTGAGTTATCTAACAGCAGCTTTCCAATTCTCTTCTATAATACCCTTTCTAAAATTAAACTAAATCTCGCCTAAAACTGCCTCCATACATAGCAGTCTGCGACCTAATTTAGTATGTAAACAAACTGCAATCTAAGTTAAGCATATACTCTTGCAGCAAATAATAAAGTGTCACCTAATCATGGCTGCTGAGTTTCTGTAGATCACAGGGGGCCAACTGATCAAACTATGTCCAAATAAGGCAAATGCCTGGCTGTAACCAATCAGTCTGTTTCTGTTTTCATTCCTTTTCCTATGTATAAATAATGCCTGCTCATGTTGCTTGGTAGAACTCTCTGAACCTCACCTGGTTTTGAGTGTTGCCTAATTTATGAATAGTTTGTTGCTCAAATAAACTATATTAAATGTAATTTATCTAAAGTTTTTCTTTCAACAACTTAAAATAGCTTTTAAGAGATACATTAATCCTACATAACTTAAAGTAATACTGAAAAGGTTTTCATAAATTTAATTGTTTGAATTACATAATTTTTATGGATTATAAAAATTTGTTATTTGAAACTCACAGTTATAATACTTTTTAAAGGTATATAACTAAAGACCGTAGCCTTCAATTTACATCTCAGTCCATTAAAATTAAATCATAGTAAAATATTATATTATAATCAGACACTATATTTTTTATATTTGTGTATTTCCTTTCCACTTTTCCTGCATAGTTTATCCTAATTAGTGTAATATGTATGAAAAATTTATTCACCACAGATCACATTTTTCTCAAGTTTGTATATGCGTATGTGTTTTTTTAAGTCTCTGAATTCTGGAAATTTAAAATAAAATTATGATGGTTATTTTGGTAAGCAATCAATAAAAATATATTTGCAATTTTGATAATTATTAAAAATATATTGAAATATATAACATGTGGTATATATAATAATTAAAATTATTATATATAGATATTTATTGCTAAAATGAAGCATTGTTCATCATGAGTTCTGTAGTTTGTTTTAATATATGTTAAATTTAAGTTCTTTTTCTTGTAAGATATACATAGGAATGAATGAAAGAGTTTAGCTTTTTGCTAACACATTTTTATTTTAGTTACATAGCTAAAATCATACTGTAGTTTATCAATAAAAATATTTTTATTAATCTGAATGTTCCTTTAGGGCTACTGAAAGCAAAGAATTAAAGGATTCTAAACAGAAAGATGATTTGTTAGTCACTGGGGTCATTTACTTTTTCAGTTTCTCAAAAGTGTATTTTAAATGCTTTCTAGAAGTTCATCAATTGTTGATGCTTGCTATTTTTTCAGAAACAGATATCTTATTCAATCTGGTATAACCAGAAAACGTTGGAAAGATTTAAATATTATGAACTCCACTATACCTTTGCCAATACAAATTTTAAACAAACTAGATTTATATTACCTCATGCTTCACACATATTTGTATTAACACCATGAACTACTTACTTAACTCAATGTATAGAATACAAATTGATTAGAAAGGTCAACTTTTACTTAAATGCAATTAACTGAATAAGATTTACATTCCATTAGCAAAAGTCTTAATTTTGTTCTCAATTCAAATTACTATTTAAAATACATTTTTATGACTGCCATCTATGTTCTAAATTAAAGTATATGATAGATAGATAGAGATAGATAGATAGATATAGATAGATAGATAGATAGATAGATAGATAGATAGATGATAGGTAGATAGGTAGATAGATAAGGCACAAAGTCTTTCCATGAATTTGTTGCCTAATTAAAAATATTGCAGCCTCAATTGATTTCTTAGTGATGACTTCTTTGTTCTCATGGCATTCTTTCTAGGGTGATGCATTCTTTGTTTGAGATGGGAAAAATAGAACAAGAGGGGTCATTAAATAGTAATTATATATTTTTTTCATCGCCATCTTCTATAATCTATTTGGATTAAGAATGTCCTAACAGTCCATATAACCAATTTCTAATGTCACATTCTACTATTAACAAATATATATACAAAACAGGAAAGATTCAAAAGTTTGTCACATATTAATGATGTATAGATTAAAGGAGCTACAGTGATACCAATTTTATATTTTTCATTTGTGTGTTTTGTTATTTCAAAAGTTTTATGCCATTTTTTCATGGAAATTCTTAAGAGTGGCGATAATAGTGTAATGAACCCCACAGATACATTTCCAGCTTCAATAATTAACAACACATAGTCAATCTTGTGATATTAATATCCCATCCATTTCCCCAGCTCTGGTTTACTTTTAAGCAAATCCAAGACTTCATATAATTTCAAGAATAGTATTTATGTATCTCTTTTATAAATAAGAACATCAATTTTTAAAAATAAAAATGAACAATAATTTCCTAGTGTTATTATTTAGCCAGTGTTCACATTTTCTTGATTGTCAGCTTAAAACATGTATTTAAGTTTGTGTAGAACAAACCTTGGAGAGAATCAATATATTTTGATTTGTTAATATTTCTGTTAAGACTCTTAATGTATATATTCCTTCTTTTCCCTCTCTCTGTCTTGCTCTTTCTCTCTTCTCCTTTCTTGTCTACCTTGGTTGTTGAATAAACCACACAATCTTATAGAATTTGCCAGAGTCTGAAGATTGCTGATTATATTACCTTGAGATACATTAAATGTTTTTTTTTTGTTAAGTTATTTCTATGTTGCTTTAGATCTATATACTTCTTCAGATTCTTTTTCTTCTTCTTTCTGTTCTCCCCCCTTGTCTTCTTCTTTCCTTCTTCTTTGTCTTCACATTCTTTTTGGTAGCTGCTTCTGTGTAGCCTTTATTTGGGAGCTATATAATGTCTGCTGATTTCTTGTTTTGTTTTGTTTTTGATGTAATCAGCTCCTGATAATATTACTTACATCCATTAATTTAATTCAGTAGGGTTGCAAAATGTTGTATTCTAATCCTGTTATTTATTTTATATAGATGTAGCTTGTAATTTTCATTGTAGAGATTTATGGCCTCCTTTATTAAACTTTTTTCTAGTTATTTTTGTTTGTTGCTGTTATAAATGGATTGTAACCTTGCTTTCTTATTGAGATAGTTTATTATTGGTGTATAGAAATGCTACTGATTTTGCATCCTGAAGCTTTACTGAATTTATCTCTTCTAAAAGTATTTTTGGTGCACTTTTAAAGTTTTTCTATATATAAGACGATGTAGGCAAACAGGAACAATTTGTCCTCTTATTTTCAACTTGAATGCCATTTATTTCCTTCTCTTGCTGAATTGTTCTGTCTAGAATTTATATTGAATAAGATTGTTGAGTAAGAATATTACATTACTTAGCAATGTCAAAAGTGGGCATACTTTTCTTGTTCCAGTTTTTAGAGGAATAGCTTTCAACTTTTTCCCATTTATTGTCATGTTGGCTGTGGGTTTGTTATCATGATCGTTACTGTGTTGAGGTATGTCCCTTTATACTTGATTTGTTCAAAGTATTTTTTTTTATCATGAAGAGATATTGAATTTTATTGAATGTTTTTCCTGCACTTATCAAGGTGATCATACAGATACTGTCTTTCTGTTTTTGAAATGCATTACATTCACTAATATGCATATGTAGAACCATTTTGCATCTGTCAGGTAAATTCCACTTTATTATGGTGTGTAATTTTGTTATGTGCTGTTGGATGCAGTTTGCTAGTATTTTTTCAGGATTTTTGCCTTTATGTACCTTAGGAATATTTATTGTCTTATAGTTTTTGTTGTTATTGTGTCCTTGTCTGGTTTGGGTATCAGGGTAATGCTGGCCTTGTAGAATTAATTTGCAAGAATTTCTTCGTCTTCAATTTTTTAGAATAATTTTAGAAGAATTATTGTTAGCCTTTTAGAAATTGTTTGGTAGAATTCACCAGTGAAGCCATCGGGTCTTGGGGCTTTGCTTTCTTGAGATTTTTATTACTGCTTCAATCTCTTATTGTTGGTTTGTTCAGATTTTTTATTTCTTCCAATCTTGGTGGGTTGTCTGTGTCCAGGAACTTATGTATACATTTTTTCTAGATTTTTCAATTTGTTGGCATACAGAATTTCATAATAGTCTCTAATGATATCTTGTATTTCTGTGGTATCATTTGCAATGTCTCTGTTTTCATTTTTTGATTTTGTTTGAGTCTTCTCTTTTTTCATAGTTTTCTAGCTAATGATTTTTTTATTATTGTCTTTTCAAAAGAACAAATTTTTGTTTTTTTTCTATTTGATTTTGGGATGTTTAAAATGTAAAATTGTTATATTAATATGCAAAATATTTACATGGTCTGATAGTTAAACCCACAAAATGTATTCAAGCTTAGCTTCTACCACTACATAATGTATTTTATCTTTTCTATATTCACAGGTAACCTTTGCTTTTTATTTAATTTTTTTAGGTTATACTTAGTATTTCCAGTTTTATTGAGGTATAATTGATAAATTAAAATTCAATATATTTTCCTTGTACAACATAAATATATATATATATATATTTATATATATATATATTTATAATAATATATATATATATAATATATATATATATTTAGAGAGAGAGAGAGAGTGAGATTGTTATTACAATCAATTTAATTAACATGTTCATCACCTCACATTTTATCTTCTTTTGTGGTAAGAATATTTCTCATCTACTCTTGTAGCTAGTTTCACGCATAGAGTACAGTATCATTAACTAGAGTTACCACCCTGTACATTAGATCTTCAAACTTATTCATCTTTCACAATTGAAACTTTCTCCCCTTTGACCAACATCTCATTTCCCAACTTCCAGCCCCTGCCAACTATCAATCTACTCCCTACTTTTATGATTTCAGTTTTGTAACATTTTCTTTTCAGCCTTATGTTACTTTCCATTTTTAAATGCCTCTCTTCCTTACATAAATAGGGTGTGACCTGGTCAGGTTTATGTATTTTTTTAAATTACTCTAATTCCATAAATCAAATACTTTAGTAGGGCACGTGTGGACATCGGGTTACTAGTTAGGAGACTATTGCATGAATTCAGGTCATGGTAGCCTGTGTTTGATTCTTTGGGATTTTAGAACCCTTTGTCCTTTGTAATGCTCTGATATTTTTGGAACTTCTATATTTTGATTCTGTGTTATGGATCTGAATTTTTATTTCCCTATAATATTATTTGACTCTGTGTCCCCACCCAAATCTCATCTTGAATTTTAATCCCCATGTGTGGATGCAGTGACCTGTAATCCTCACATGTGGAGAAAGGGAGGTGATTGGATCTTAGGGGCAGTTTTCCCCATGCTGTTCTTGTGATAATGAGTAAGTTCTCACAAGATCTGATGGTATTATTCAGTGTTTGACAGTGCTTCCTATATACACACACCCTCTCTCTTTCTCTCTGACCTGCTGCCATATAAGAATGTCTGCTTCCCTTTCCACCATGATTGTAAGTTTTCCGAGGCCTCCCCAGCCATGCAATACTGTGAGTCAATTAAACCTCTTTTCTTTATAAATTACCCAGTTTTGGGTAGTACATTTATAGCAGTTTGAAAATGGACTAATACAACCTATTACTTAACATCATGTAAACTCTTCATGCATTCAAATGTTTTAAGCTTCATTTATTTATTATCAATAAAATTTAATTTGGCAACTCTAAAATGAATTATCCTTTGTTTTCCAATTTGCCCAATGGCTGTCATTTCCTTGATTGAGTGGAACTATGTAAGAAAACAGGATAAAATTTCTTTAGGTTGCAAAATCAAATGAGTGTAACTTAGACTGAAGTTCCAAACTGAAAAAGAAATTACCAGTCAAAACTGCCATATTTAAGTATATTGAGCAGCATTAATGTTAATTTGGTCCTCTCAATACTAAATATCAGCAAGACTATTCTCAAAAGCATAAACTTCTGATCTTTAGTTTACTATATAACTATTTTATTTGCACTGATATATTCTGAATGTGATCTGAGCAGCTTGATTAACATAACATTCGGCTTGATAGGCTTAGGATGACTATTTAGGCTTGAGCAGATACCAGGGGGTGGGGAGGTCAGGATAAGGAAGAAATAATCATGTTATATTAAGTCTATAACTTAAAAATTACTTTTCTGCAAATATAATCTCATGTTTGAAAATTCTTAATCAAGTAACAGAAATCCCTAAATTCAGCAAGAATAGTTTCCATCCCCCTTAGGGATATTTTGGCTATGTCACTTGATTGAATTGATATCTGAAATCTGTAAAAATTGTAGGCCCTTTTCTCTGTCGATGATTCTTGATTAACTATGGATGAGGAAGAAAAGAATACAAACATTACTTTCAGTTTGGCAAAGGGAAACCAATGATTAAGGACACCATTTCAAATAATTTCTTTGAGAATCAATGAATAAAATATGTGAACAAGCATGTATCCTATAAAGTGCTGAAATGATTAATAAAAATGCTAATAGTAAAAGTAGCCTTTTTTTTGACTTTTTTATTTCACATTTACTCCTCAGTTCTTCAACTCACTTGTCGTTGAATGTTATAATTCCTTTTTAGGATTACTTCATTGTCAAATATAGTAAATTTTTTTTGTTTTGATTCTCATTAAATTATTTGCTACATATGATGTTGCTGGCCACAGCTTCTTTTTTTGAAATCCTCTTATTCTGATTTTTGTGGTAAGCATAGCACCTTCTGACCCCCAGCTTCTGTCACTCAGAATAAATATTTTGAAATTCTTTTATGTAGTTGTGTGTGCTGATGATTAATGATTTTTATTTTTGATAAGTATTCTATTGTAGAAATATATTATATTTGGTTTATCTATTCACTTGTTGATGGATGTTTAGATTGTTTTTAGTTTTAAATACTACAAATCATTTTTTTCAAAGAGCAGACCATAATTTTGATGAAGTGTTTTTATTGTTTGTTTTATATTTTACTTTTAATTAAAAATAATTATATATATTTATGGGTACAATGGATGTTTTGCATAGGAACACATTGGTAAATGATTAAATTCATGCGTATTAATCCATCTACAACTTCATCTATTTATCATTTTTTGTGGTAAAAACTTTAAAATTCTACTCTTTTAGAAATTTCTATGAATTATGGTTTTGGCGTATACTAGGAAGTCTGTGCTTAACTCAGACAACAAAGATTTTCCTATGTTTTATTGGTTTTAAATTAAACTGCATAATTGTGAGTATTATAAATTAGATCCTATTGTGGTTTTAATTTTCATGTATCTAAGGACTAATCATGTTAAAGTTTTATAGTTTTAGGTTTTGCATTTAGACAATGTGTTGAATTAGTAATGTTGAAAATCAATTGGCTATGTATGTGTGGGTATATTCTAAACTTTATATCACTGCTACATTATTTGTTTGGATGCCAATATTATTCTGTCTTAATTGTTATAGCTTAATATTAGGTCTTGAAGTCAATTAGTTGACATCGTTAAATAATTTTGTTAATACGTTCAATGGTATTTCTACTTTATTTAAATTTCTCTAGTTTATTTTAAGGATATTGATATATTACATGGTGTTAATTCTCTTTCTCTCTCTCCCGTTATCTATACCCACAAAGAATACAATTAATTTTTCTATCTTTACCTTAAATCCTGCCATTTTGCTAAACTTACACATTATTTTTAGTAGTTTGTTTGTAGGTTTAAAATGACTTTCTATGTTAATAATCATGTTATCTGTGCATAAAGAGTTTTACTTCTTCATTTCTAATTTTGATAACTTTCATTTGTTTATTCTTTATTGCATTGGTTACTGGTAGGAGTATACATCCTTGTCTTATTCCTGATCTTAAGAGAAATATTTCAGTTTTTTAAAAATTATACTTTAAGTTCTGAGGTACATGTGTAGAACATGCAGGTTTGTTACATAGTTATACATGTGCCTTGGTGGTTTGCTGCATCCATCACCTTATCATCTACATTAGGTATTTCTCCTAATGCTATC